>CAUYRT010056124.1:0-64919 GCA_963574885.1 Lepilemur ruficaudatus
GAGTCTCACTCTGCTGCCCAGGCTAAAGTGAGTGCCGTGGAGTCAGCCTAGCTCACAGCAACCTCAAACTCCTGGGCTCAAGCGATCCTACTGCCTCAGCCTCCTGAGTAGCTGGGACTACAGGCATGCACCACCATGCCCGGTTAATTTTTTCTATATATTTTTAGTTGGCCAATTAATTTCTTTCTATTTATAGTAGAGACGGGGTCTCACTCTTGCTCAGGCTGGTTTCGAACTCCTGACCTTGAGCAATCCGCCCGCCTCGCCCTCCCAGAGTGCTAGGATTACAGGCTTGAGCCACTGCACCTGGCCCTCAGTGGCTTTTTGTATCTCTGCAGCACAGTGTTTGCAACATACAACTGCTAGGTAAGACAAAGCATGTTAATGAGTGATGGTGGCACACGGAACCTCAGGAATATGCCCGTAAATGCTGATAATCGCTCACATAAAATGTGTAAGTATTTATTCTATATTAGAGAAAAAATATGAAGTGACACTTTTGATGGCCAGAGACTGAGCTGTTCTGGAGAAGCCAGCTCTGCAGTGTCAGAGCTCTGGAAGCATCTCCCTCTGTCCCAGCCAGCATGGTGTGGAAAGCACAACCCCTTACCTTGCATTTCTATACACGAACATTTATTTTGGGGCCTTTAAGTACTTTCTTTCCTCAACACAGAAAATAGTGCTTAATAAAATGAGATTCACCCTTAATGCCACTGGCTGCCAGCTGCCCTCCCTCTCCAAACTGCAGAAGGCAAGCAAGGCTGGGTTCCTGCATTACGGGTCATTTCTAATTGATTTCCCTCTGCACAGGCTTCCTGAGGAAGCAGCTTTTCCATCTTAACAGGGCTGCCTGGCTTGCTGGATCCAAACAGCTGATAGTCCAGCAAAAGCAGGGCCCTGTGCCCTGTTCCCCATGGCCTCTGCAGTGCAGCAAGGAGCGGGAGGGTTCCAAGTCGGCAGACCGGAGTTCAAGCCCTGCCGCTCCTGACTTCCACGGTGTGCCATCCGGGACAGGTCTCCCAGCTGCGGGTCCACATCTGGGATGGAGGGCTGTGCAGAGGAAGGGGCAATGCGCCTTGCAGCAACACAGACTGGACTCCCACCCACTCTTTGTCACCTTTGAGCTTTGTGGCCAGAGGCGAGCTACCTGAGTGTCTCTAGGCCTGTTTTGGATCCACAAAATGGACATCATACATTGCAGGGTTAGTCAGGATTTGGGAGAATTAATTCGAACCATTTGGCATATAATTAGTACTCAAAAAATTATAGCTGTTACTTTTTGGGGTAATGAAAATGTTTTAAAATGGATTGTGGTAATGGTTACCCAACTCTGTAAATATGCTAAAAACCACTCAGTTGTACAGTTTAAATGGATAAATTGCCTGGTATGTAAATCAAATCTCAATAAAGCTGTTTTAAAAAATTATGGCTATTAAAGGAAGTTATCGTAATATAAATCAAAGAAGACGGCGTTCATGAAGACACTTTGTGAAATATAAAATGCCAGATAAATATTAGCTATTTTGTGTATTATTTTGACTCACTGTCTTGTGTTCATAAATGACATTTCACTTAAGCTGACATCAAGGTGCTCATGTCTCCCACTACATCCTCACCTCAGTTGTGTCAAAGCTATTTCTTAACATGTTTCCCCCATGCTACCAGAGTGCAGCGCAGAGCAGGCCCTGGAAGCCCTGTGCTGAAGCGGGCAGCGGCTCAGGAGCATCTCACGTCCCCTCGCTTGGACCTTCACAACCCCTCCCAGACTCCAGGAACAGCAAGAGCCACTTGCCAAGCCCTGGAAGTCATTTCAGCATTTCTCCAGATTTGCTCTATCTCTAAGGGTGGGTTTTTGGTTTTTCTCCAATGTTTCTCACTGAGTATTCCAGGGATGCCTGTACTAAGATTAAAATACCCCTATCAGATTCTCTACGGGTTTCTGTTATTCTTGTAAAGCCCGAAGGACCTGCTTTCTGCCCAGGTCTAATTCTCATCTGTTGTGCTTTGGGCAAGTCACCCCATCTCTGAGCCTCCACCCTGGTCTATAAAGGAGAAAACAGCTTCCTACGGAGTCACTTCAAGGTACAGGTAAGTTAACCTAAGTGAGACCCAAGACAGGGCACCCAGCTTGTGCCCAGTCAGGATTACTTCTTTCCTGCTTGCTGAATATAACAGTAAGTCAGCTATTTTGAAGTTTCTCTGCCTTATAAGACTGAGAGAACTGGAATTCTTTCTTGCTTCTCCCAAAGGGTCATGCTTAGCTCACAGTAGGCTAGAAAAATCTTCTACCACAGCAACTGCCTAGGCGAAGGAGCTCACACTAGGACCAGCAGCAGGTATGTTATGGTTCCAAATTTCCTTAAATGCCAGGCTGGTACATAACAAAATCTCAGGCTTATTTCAGCTCCTTTTAAGTTCTTGTAACCAGCCAAATTTGGAGGGGTGGGTAATAAGGAGTGGCCTATGGTAGACAGAGTCTGCTTCTGCTTCCCTCATTCCCCCAGCAGACGGATCTGCTGTGCAGGTCCCTGATGGTGTGGGTGCCACAGCCAAGAGCCTGACCTGCCCGGTGGGTGGGGCCCCGGCAGCTCTCATCACGTTTGTGTAATGTGGACCTTGCACAACAGCTGGAGGACACCGACTGCTCCCATGAGACAGAGGCTGGTGCGACCTGGCTACAGTCTCCTGAGGCTCTGCAAAGTCTCACCATACTCTGCAACTCCACTCGCTCACCTGTGAGGGCATGCAGGCAGGAACATCATGGTTTAAACAGGGATGCTGCGCAGGGCCAGGTCTAGGGACAGGAACCTGGGACAAACCACCCTGAGGTTAGCTCAGTAGTATCGGAGAGTAGCTGCCATGTTGCAGGTCCTACGCTTGGTGCACAGGGACATTGAATGACTCAGAAACAGGCCCCATGCCTCCAGTGACTTCAGAATCCCAGGGGTGACATGGATCATAGAGAAGGACTATTAGGTTTGTGGTAAGTTGTGACAAGTGCTATGAGATAGGACCTTCAGGATGTTATAGCAGTACAGAAAGCAACAACCAATTTTGCCTAAGAAACTGCAGGGAGTTGGAGAGAGTGTTGTCCAGGCTCAGACGTGTGGGCTAGGGGAGCCGGCTGTTGGAGGGGTGCAGGTGGAGGACCATCCTAGGTCCGGAAAACACTACCTGCAAAAAGCCAGGTGTGCATACAGGATGGCTCAAGCCTGGAGGATCAGTCTGGACAGATAGCAGGGACTGGAGAGGGACTAAAGTAGAGAGGTAAGCAGGGCCAGGTAACACAGGGATCACAGGCCTTGCCAAGGACTTTGCACATCCGCCTCTCACTGCTGCCCCATAGATGGCTAAACAGATGGGCAGGTGGTCCACAGTGAAAGGAGTGTCAAAAGCTAGTTCTCAGAAGAGAGGAAATTCAAAAAGGTAGCACAAAAAGGAACAACCAAAGGAGGTAAAGAGAAAGACAATAAGCTACAGAGGAAGAGAATATTTGCTGACTGCAGCGATCACATATATTAACTCATTTATTTTTATTCCGCTCCAAGTTTAATCCTTGAAATGGGGTTTTTATCTTCACGAAGCAGATGAGGCGAATGAGGCTCAGGCAACGAAGTGACTGCCAAGGGCCAGGTTTCTGTGGACGCTCATGGCACGTCCTTCTGCAGAGCCTCCTGGAAGGTGTGGCTGACAGCTGGAGCCAGGGGGGCCAGAGGCCTGCTATGCACACCGGGGTGTCCAAAGGAGAGATGGGTGAGGCACAGCCTCCTCCTCAGTTCCAAGTGAGACACTACCCAGAAGCCCAAACCCAGGACCTCAGTCCAAGCTTCCAAAATAAGAACACACCTTCCCACGTGCCTCACATTGAGGCAGGGAGGGGAAGGGAGTGGTCCAAATCCACTCAGCTAACACAGGGCAGGGCCAAGACACAAATCAATCTTCTAACTGCAAGCCCAGAGAGCTGAAGATAAAGAGAAAAGAAAAATTTGGAACATCTCTGGCAATTTTTTTCCTAGTATGTCACTAAAGAAAGAAAGCAAGAGAATTCCATGGAAGTGTTTTTGACATCTGGATTTCAGAAAGACCATGGCAGCTTCTCTCATCAAACTAATCAGAAGCCAAAGAACCAACAGAGTCAAATCCTAAAATAGCTTTTGTTAGAACAGCTACAGATGGATCCGCCTGGTAAACCAACTAAAAGGCAGAATGAGAATCCTATACCCTACCAATTGCAAAGGTGAATGAAAATATCCTGAAGGACCACTGTGACAGTTATCTGGCCTCCATGGAAATAAAAATCCCCTTGTATAAAAAGGTTCTCAAGTGGAGCTGATCCCATAAATGACTGCCATGTTGCATCAGTCTTTTTTGATGGAAATCTTTCCATGTTAGGATGCAAATTTCCCTACCTTCCAGGATGTGGGCTGTGCCATGAGGGCTCTCTGCATGCCTGGTGTGCGGGTATAGCGTGGGCACATCAGACACAGATGCTGCTCATGGGCCCGTGGGCGGCCCCAGGGAGGGCTTGCCATCACCACATCCTCTCCACAGGCCAGGCTCTCTGCTAGGCGCTCTCACTTAATTCTCACGACCAGCCCACGCAGTAAACATTACCACCGTGAGAGCCCACGTCCCACCGAAGAGGAAACAGAGGCTCAGCAGTCCCCCCACTTTGCATGAGCCACAGAAGCGACGTGCGGTGGGATCACGCGTGCACTGATAAGGCAGACGTGGCCCTGCATCCAGTGGAGTGAAGCCTCCTTGAGACACAGGGTCATGGGAGGCCTGTCAAGTGTCCACTCAGTGCCAAGCATGGAGCCCAAACGTGCACGAGTCATGTCTGCTGGACTCTGCTCACACCACAAGACCTGGTTTCTTGTGTGAGCTCTGCCATACTGGTGGTGACCTGGGAAAGTATCCTGATCACCGCGAGCCTCAGACTGTCATCAAAATGTGAGCACAATACCTACCCAGACAGAGATGATCTGTGCTTTAGCTGACACAGCATATTCTGCATAAGGAAAACCTTTTCTAAATTCTAGTTCTTTTACTGCTATTACTATTACAGCTATAACTTCCCACTGGCATCTCAAACTTGACATATCCAAAACCAGACACACCCTGACCAAGCCTGTTTCTTTTGGGAAACTCATCACTTCCCTGCCCTGCCCTGCCCAGCCCTCATAGGGCCAACACTCACCTTGGATTCCTCCTCCTCCTTTGCCCCACCTGACCCCTGCCACATCTCACATCTGTGGGCCCTGTGGGCCCCACTCCCGCACCCCCATGTCTCTTCCCAAGCCTGGTACCGGCCTCTAGCTTCCTCCTCTGTGGCTGATACGATGTCAATGTCATTGTAACTCCCAGCTCCTGCCTCTCTGCTCTCCAACCCTCTTTGCCTTGCAGTCCTCAATTTTCCTTCAGCAGCTATCGGGTCACATAGGAACATGGCTTGGCCTGGTTCTAAATGGCTCCTGCTTGCCAATCACATGGGCCAAAAACCCTAATCCTAGATATTCACCAAGACAAATGAAAACATACATCTATACAAAGGCTTGTATGTGACTGGTCATAGCAGCTTTTTTTTCTTTTTGAGACAGGGTCTCACTCTGTCACCCACGCTGGAGTGCAGTGGCATCATCACAGCTTACTGCAGTCTCAAATTCCTGGGCTCAAGTGATCCTCCTGCCTCAGCCTCCCAAGTAGCTGGGACTCTAAGTGCATACCACCATGCCTGGCTCATTTTTCTATTTTCTGTAGAGACAGGGTCTCAGTATGGTGCTCAGCCTGGTCCTGAACTCTTGTCCTCAAGCCTCCCAAATTGCACAGCAGCTTTAATTATAATAGCCAAAAAAGTAGAAACTACCCAAATATCCATCAACAGATGAATGGATAAACAAACAATGGTATATTTTTAGAATGAAATACTAGTCAACTATAAAAAGGAAGGAACAATTGTTACATGCCAACAATGTGGATGAATCTCAAAATCATTGTGCTGAGTAAGTGGTGTCAGACTAACATAAGTACATACTATATGATCCCATTTATATAAAACTCTAGAACATATCAGCTAACCTACAGTAGTAGAAAGCAGGATAGTTGTTGCCAGGCATAGATTACAAAAGGGCCACAAACAACTTTTGGGGGGTGACAGAAACATTTGCAATAATGAATGCTGAAAATCTCTCAGGTACATGCATATGGCCAAAGCTGATCAAATTTTGCACTTTAAATATGTACAGTTTATTATACTGCAATCATCCTTCTATAAAAGTGCGCCAAAAGATATATCCAGTATAAATGTCTCATACTGATAACTGTCTGGCTCTCAACTACTATAGTCAGAAAAACCTAGGCTTGAATCCTAGATCTAGCAGGAGACTGAAGTTCCTTGACCTCAATTTCTTTGCGTGTAGAAAGAAAAACCCACTGTATCCGTCCACTCAGGGCTGCTGTCAGTGTCTAGAGAGTGCACGGCTGCTGCTCCGCCATGCCGGTTTTGCCATCTATGCGCTTCTGCATCTGCTGCAGCGTCCTGCCCTCTCTCCACTGTACAAAGGGGACTCTGGTTCAAGTTCCTTCCTCTGAACCCCAGAGCACTGTATACGGTCTGTTACGGTGCTTATGGGGTTTTGTCTTACCCTTTTGTTGGTACATTTTATATCTCTAAGAAACTGTAGGCACCGCAGGAGGAAGAATGTGCCACACTCTGTTGAATCTCCCACAATTCCTAGTGCAAGGACAAGTAAACAAGTCCTTAAACAACAAGTCCTTAAATACTGCTAATGAACAGATGAGCGCTTGGAGGGTGAGAGTCCCCAAACGTGTTCTATGTGCCAATAGCAATTCTGTTTTGTGGTAAATTTATGACTAGCAAGTACTTAATGAAACTGGGAATTATCATTAGTTCTATTTGTTTAAAATAAAAAAGGGATTCTCTTTAAAATGCATTAAATAATAAACAATCCTCTAAACTTTAGTTATTACACACTTTTTGTTGCTTTCCCTGACAGTCACACAGATAGGAATCATGTCTGTCACATTTTAAACAATGATGTCTCTAAAGTCTTGCATAGTGGATGATCGATAAATGAATATACTTAAAGCTTAGAGTCACCATAATAAAATGTAAAGTCTGATATATTTTAGTTAATGCAAGGTACCTTTAAATAACTTTAGGACAAAGCCATTCCCAGACACAGCGCTGGCTCAGATCTGGCGGTGAGGGGAGGGGGCTCAGCCTTTCCTGTGGCTCAGGCAGCCATGCTGCCCTTGGCTTTGCTTTTTGCCTCTTACAGGGTCACTGCACTGCCTGCCTCCCCTTCAGATTGCAGGACTCAACAGTGCCTCTGCATGCGTCCTGCAATCTTGGGGACCATGATGCCAGGCACCAGACAGTGGGTATGTAAGGAGTAAACCCCGAGGCTCCCCTGGCCTGTGACCGTGGCTGAGTGAGGCTAAGCAGGGCGGCTGAGGGTGCTCAGGGAAGGCCACAGTGGAGCAGTGGGAAGGCCGCAGGGGGTGCTGAGGTCGGGCCTCTGGGACCCACCCTCATGACCTGTCTGTCCTCATCTCCAGCTTAGCCCTCTTTGCTGTAGCCCCTTCAGTCACCTTCAGGGTACAAAATACAGCTACTAATCTGTAAAATTGGGGTGACCACCACCATGTAGGTTGGGGCTTCTCCAGTCCTGGGAGCAGTGCTGACACACAGAAAGCCATCAATATAAATATCTGGTGCTATGAGTGGATTCTGCTGTCTCTCCAAACTCCTCTGTGATGCACAGATAACTTAAAGAAAATACATCGTGTATGGCAGACAACAGATGTTGAACAAGTATAACTTCACTTCTCTTATTTCTGGGATCTCCTGGATGTCTTAGATGTCACAGATGAGAGGATGATACTTAGGAAGTGTTGCATCCCTTGGGCCTTGTATGTGCTATCCTAACATGTATTTACCCCTGCATTCTGACTCTGGCCATGGGGCAGGCATGTAAAGCGGGGCCACGGGGCTGTAGCCAGCCTGTGGTTGACCTACAACGTAGGCAATACAGAAATAACGTGTGCAACAGGAAATCAGCATAAAGGCACACAAAATGAGTCTCTCTCTGGCGAACTTCAACTACAGTGTAGGTAGGATAGATAGCTCAGGATTACATGGGAAGACAAGGGAGTTAATGACTAGAACAAAGCCTTGGAAATGAACTTCTGTTTTGCAATCCAAATAGCAAATGCTAGGCAGGTCTTTAAGGAAACAGACTGATGCTATTCATACCTCTCTATTTTCAAGCCTAGACAGAAAAAGGACAAATAACAGATTAATATTCAAAGGCAATGTCAACCCTTCGAGACCCTGCAAATACAATCAGGGGCATCCCCATGTTTGACCCCATGGAGGAGGGAACTTAATATGCAAAGGGATTTCATTTTTAGCCAATCCCAGGGACTGGCCTTGAGCTAGAGATCCCCTAGAGACCCAGCCTGACTCCACCACTGTCTTACATATGAAACCCTCTAGAGGAGAGGCTCAGACTCAGAGTAGGAAGGAGGAGCGAACAGGGCCACCCAAAGGTTATCATGAAACCACAGCAACAGCGACGTTATTAAGTGCTCAGTGCATACCAGACACATACGTTAACTCACTGACTGTTCACAGGGGTAGTACTTCCTTGCACAGGTATGAAAATAGGCACAAGCAAGCAACTGCCTCGCTGGAGTTAGCCCTCAGGCACCAGGGCCTGTCCCTTAATGGTTCCATGGTCTGAGCAAGAAGCAAGCCCAAAGCCCTGGCTCTCATCCCCCCACCTCCCAGGTTGCCCCAAAGGAGTGAGGGAAGGAGCTTCTGGATGATTCCAAGCCCGTCTCTACAACAGCAAGCTGTGAGATCACTGGGAACCAATTCAACCTTCTGAGGCTCGGCTTTCTTATCTGAAAATTGAGAATATTAACAATAGATAACTGCCAGTTACTGAATGCCAGCTGCACTAGACCCTATTTTACCCTAATCCTTACAACCACCTTAGGAGCTAGACATTAATATCCGTATTTCACAGAGGAGGAAAATGAGGACTGGGGAGGTTAATGACATGGCAAATATATATATAATGACAATTTTCAACAAGATTTTGCTGGTGGAATCGCATGCAATTTGAGCCCTAGAGAGAAGGATGAACATTTTTTCCACAGGGCCTGGCACACACCTTGAGACAGCTGCCCCCTGGAACCCTGTCTGCGGTATTAGGAATTTTCCAGCTGAAAGGAACCTAAAGACTCCCTAGTCCAATCCTCTCTCTGCACAAATTAAACAAACCTGAGCCCCAAGGTTGCACAAAGCTTTGGGTCTGAGCTCTGGGCCCTGCCATCTGGAAAGAGCTCCTTCTCTGTATACTGCATGGGAGTGTAAACTTGACATGGTCCAGCCTGCAAAACCAAATCTGTACAGTCTTGGTATATGCAGGCAATGGATCGAGCATAGATCTCTATAATTTGTCAACCCATCTTGATAAGACTGATGCTCTGAACATCATATCTTATGATAGCATCATTAAGGATTACCAGTCGCATGTGGGAGAGGAGGAAGGGAAACATGTATGCAACAATGAGAAATTAGACCCATTTCACCTGGAAAATATGACTCTGATTTGTTTGCTCTATAGCAGCTGACGATAGCCTGCAGAGAAATTCTGTGTTGAAAATAAAGAAAAAAAATCACCCAGAGTTGTTTTGCTATACATCCAAATTAGAAAACGCTACTCTCTGGATGATTTATGCTTCAATATTTTCCCTTATTCACAGAGAATTTGTCAAGCATTATAGGAGCACCTAAGAGCAGCAACACAATTCAAAATGAAAGAAAAAGCCAAAGAAATCCAGATGCCCAGCTAAGGTCTGGGTGCTACCCCCAGGTCAGTGGTCTGGTACTTGGGAGCACTGACCTCACAGACAACAACACAGAGAAGCCCGCCGGGCAGGGCCCTGAGGCAGCCCTCAGAGCCACCTCACCATGAACAGAGGGACTTTTACCCCCTCAGGCCTTGCTCACAGCAGACACCAAGGGAAGAGTCCATCCCACCCCCTGGATGTCAAGCTTGGCCACATGGCTTTGGCTCCTGGCCCTGAGCAGAGTGACACATGCCACGATGGCCAAACCGTCACGTAGTTTGGCCATTTCTCTTTCCCCTGACATCACAGGGTAAGGACGGCTGATCTGACTTCTTGGATAGAAAAGGATCCTCGAGCCTCAGCCAACCTCTCATTGATGTGTAATATAAGACGATGTCAACCTTTGCTTTAATTCACCAACATCTAGGAATAGTCTGTTACCACCATGTGAACAGGTGAAAAATCACACAGCTCTTCTTCCACAATGCCCTGGCACCTCTGCTCCAGTACACAAACGCTCTCTCTTCAAGGCCTTGTGCAAAGGCCATGACTTCCAGATGCAATTTCCTCATTCCCAGGCAGGAGCAATCTTTCTCTTCTCAAGACCCCTAATCCCTTATCTGTCTATTTATGGACTTCATTGGGTTTTTGTTCTGTTTTTCTGCATTATGATTCTTTAGGACCAAGCTTTATTTCTCCTGCTGCCTTGAGGACATGCTCCAGGGAGCTGTGCTCCGAATCTTACCTGGATCCTGTGCCTATTTGTTCTACTTGTTCTATGTAAAACAGGAAACTCCACAACCAAGATCTCTTCCAACATTTCAGGAATATGGTATAATTAGCACATGAATATGTGTGGAATTACGAATGAATAAATGAATAGGGAAATTACATTATCAGTGATATCTATAAAACCAAACTGCCCAGTAAGATATTATCTGCCCTGCAGGAAATAACTCCAACTTCTCGTTAACGCATTCAGCACATCGCTTGAACAGAGTAGAGCAGCCAGTTCCAGACCACAGATTTGGGATCAGAGTAAGATTCTGCTGCCAACAGAGGTCATGTGAGCCCAGGGCTGGAGTCTTGAGCCCGCACACAATGTCTTCCCCAACGCTGGCCAGAGCAGGACACTTCTCCATGGTTTTGCCCAGACTCTACATACCACGGTCAGGTCTCACCTCTCTGAGGCCGCAGCTAACTGTGTCTCAAAACCTGGACTCTACTACCTTTGCTAACTCATCATCTTCTTCATCCTTGCCCTTAGCTGGTCCCTATCCTGGTATCTGTTCTTCCCACACTAAGTTTTGGGAATTGGTTCTTACAAATTTGAGATTAGTCCAAGTCCCTGATCAGTTTTGAACTGATATGGACTCCACAGCCCCCTCACATGGCTGTGTGAGCTCATGCAAATTACATAACCTATCTGCATTCCAATTCCTTTAAGTCAGCAATCATTAGTTAATTAATTAGTGTCATGCAAGATTAAGGTAAAGATGAGAAATAATATCTAGAAGGCATCTGCTATGGCATGTGGTTACTAATAGGTACCATCTATTATTTTATAAATCTATTTGACTGTAATAGCACCCTGTCTATATTTCTATATCCTCAGCTGATATTAAATTACAGAAACCTATGAGAAGATATAGTTAGCAGAATCATTTTTGAAAACAAATTAAAAAAAAAACAGATCAAGCCATCTCATCACATTCATTCATTCAACAAAACGCTTTGTGTGCTGACACTGTAACAGTTGCTGCTTTGGCTGGATCCCTGACTTCAAGTGCAGTCTGGGGGGGTGCGGTGAAGAGAGAGAGAAAGACAGAGAGAGAGAGAGAAGATGAGAGCAATCACGAGCATGGCATGAATATGTACAGGCTGCTTGGAAGGGGTGTCTCCCACCGTTATGGTTAGCAGTGACAATAATGAGAAATATTCCACCACCATCAATGACAACTTGCACAGAGAATGGAAAATCTGGACTCTTTAAACTTCCCTCTTCCAATTTCTTTGAGACCATGTAGTGCTGACTGGCTTTCCTGGTGCTACGTCAGTGGTATTCGCAGAGTGGAGAGTCTTTTACTTAATAGTCAGCCTCGGTCTGAGTCATCACTTTTAAAATGCTAAGCAATTCTCTTTTACTTCTCTTCTATCTTCAGGAAACTGCCTTTGTCCTGTTCAGTAACCTCCAGGGCTGAACAAATGACCAGAGGCCCCAACCCTGCAAATGGGAGAAGGCTCCCCTCCCTGCTCTCCAGAGTAGACACACTTGGCCCAACTCCAAGGGTTCTTTAGTCAGTGGTCACAGATGGGGGACACTGCTCTGGACAGGACCGTGTGCTGGCCAAAGAATGAAGACAGCCTGAGCTGGAGTCACTCACACTTGGGCTTGGGACCTCACCACTGCCAAGTCTTACTCATGGCCTGGGTCAAACCAGGTAAGTGTTCTGAGGTTTTGCTTTCCTCACCTATGAAATGGGGATAAGGATGCCTGCCCCAGATTGTTGTGAGAATTAAGACAATGTTCAAAGAAATCTTTGGTACAACACAAGTAGAAGACAGACAGAAGTGAAGGTTTTCCCTAGGAAACTTGTCACTTCACCTCTCAGGATTTCAGCCTCCTCCCTGCAAATCATCTCACAGGAGCCTCCTGAGGATCAAGCAGGACAGCACCGTGCGTGAGAGAGAGAATGCGCGGGAAACAAAAGATAGCTGGGCCTCCACCCAAAACTTTCTGTCCTAGGACCTTCCAGAGAGTGAACTCAGGAATTCAGTAAACGTAGTCACTGAAAGGGAAGGAGAAGGCAAAGATATTTTTCAATCCCACGTGCATTTGTGCTAGGCTCTAAGACGGGGAGACCCTGCTTGTCCTACTTCTCAGGGTTACAGGGTGGTTAGCTTGCTCTGGAGCCTCTGACAGTTTCTTCACCTCTCTGGGCCTAACTTGCCTCATCCTTAGAAAAAATGAGAAAAAATACCTATCCTACTGCATTCTTACAAGAATTGAGAGAGAGAGAGAGAGAGAGAGAACTACGTGCTTAGTGCAGCACCCAGTGCAAACCCACAACCAACATGCGAGGCCATCCCTCCACCCCAGCTCTCGCCTGTGGACATGGGCACAAAGAGGACAGTATTTAGTTTCCTCCCAGAGCTCAATACTGGGAAGCAGGGATATGATAAGGCATTTTTGTACTAAGCATCCCTCAGATCTGTATCCCACATCAAAAATGTTTCTTCAGACTTGGAATTTTTTACATTAGTTTCAAGTTCAGCTAATTTGCCAGAACTCTGGTAAGTCACTTGGTGATGATCACAAATAAAAGCATTCTTTTTGCAATTGTGACCCACCATGACTTACTGTGTTATAATTTAACACACCTTCAGATTAATCACCTCATTTCATCAGCATAAGAACCCTTCCTTCCTCACTAATAGGGAAACTGAGGTACACAGATGACATAATAGGGGTCCAAAGCAATGGAGCTGGAAATGCAGCACCAGGACTTGCAGGGGACCTTCCTCACACCATGCGGCCTGAGTGCCGGCCTAGAGCGGTGTTGCGGGCTCATGCTCACCTGCTCCATGCTTTTGTGCCTCTTAAGGCTCCCATGTTCCTCACCAGAGGATTCCTGGAACCCCTGACTGCTGCCCCCTTGAGACAGGACCCACCAGAGCGCAGGAGAGCCACAGGCTGACAAACGGCCCAACACACACCATCACAGCTCTGTTAGTCCTGCCAAAGGAGCGTTTAGAGATGGAAAATCCCAAGCACTTTCCAAAGTGATTTCTGAGTGAGGCAGTGCATTTATTCACTTACAACATGAGTGCTAAGTGCAGCCCTGTGAGCAGCACTAGACCACACGCTAGAAACAAAGACAAATGAAATGCAGCTCCTGCAATCAGGAGCAAATGGCTAGTGGGTAGACAGACACCTATCTGCAGGGTGTGCCGGATGCTGCAACAGCCCTGGGGACAAGACCCAGCAGGGTGCGTGGGGATCACTCAGCTCCGCACCTCTCCGGGATGGAGGGCCCCAGGCTGAGAGACGCGAGGGGAGCACGAGGCAGCTCAGGGCAGAGCGAGCAGGGGTGGGGGCTTCGGGCTGGAAGGTGGCAAGGTCAGACCATGACATGCCTCGTCCCCAGGAGGGGACTGCGTAAGTCAACTGTGTTTATAGGATGTTGTGAAATCATGAAAAACTATGCTCTTGAAGAGTAGATATAGAAACTCCAGTTATATTGTGGGAAAAGGGCCAACTACAAACAAGTGAACACAAAGCGATACCAATTTCGCATAAATGAAGTAAACCAGACACAAATCAATATGGATGTGAGTCTAACGAGTGAGGCATCATTTTTGGGCAGTGGGATTAAATGTAATTTTTTAATTATTTTCTGCACACTTTCCCTTATTTTCCAAACTGAATGTATTAATATGCTATTTCTGTAGGGGTTGACTGATGTTATCTCAAAGAAGAACAGAAATCCCTTTCCTGGGAAGCCAAGGGCAGTGGCAGGCAGCTTCAGGCTGGAGCGAAGGTGTGGCCCGGGCAGCCGGGGTAGGAGCAGGGGTGCCGGAAAGAGGGAGGACCAGAGCGAGCAAAGACACAAGCATCATCCACCAGAGACGGCCAGGAGCGAGGTGGGAGAGGCTTAAGGTGAGGGGCTTCTGGAAGCTCTCCTGACAGATGGCAGGACCACGAATGAAAGCACTCGGAAGGCACAGGGTGAAGTGGAAACGCAAACATAAATGTCACGTGTTAATACCGCGCCGCCACGGTTTCTAATCACGTTAAACATGGGTGACGGAGCTTTCTCCGACCAGTGCTTGACAAAGCCATCACTGTACAGCTGCCAAAGCGCCCCTGTACTTGCCTCAATGCTGGACGTGGCTCAGAATATAGGTGAGAAAATGTTACCAAGGCGTGCAGAGAGAGACACACATCCTAAGCTATTCTGCATCTTTGGGGATTTGAAAACAGAGAAGTCAGCCCTGTGGGAGATCAATTCAACTAGAAAAATCTTTCAGCAGCCTGGCTTAATATTGAAAATGCCACACCCTCGAAATATGAATAGGAGAAGGTCCTTAACAACATGGAGCTGCCAATAGGGGCAAGAAATAAGATCCTGATTTGGAACCGTAAAGCAGTGGCCTCTCTCCACCCCACGCTGACTGGCCAGTCTTCACGTGGGGAGCTGAACAAAGGGCCCCCTCCCTACATGTCAATCCAGTGGTCCCTATGCCAAAATCAGATGAGAAAGTCAAACAGGAGTCGGTCATTTAAAATAGTCTATTTTTACGTGAAAACTTTTAAATGTGCAATTGCTTGAGACACGCAGTTATCCCAGATTAATTTTTGAAGGCCAAAGGATAAATAAGATGCCTGAATAAAGTGTCATGTCCTCTGAGTCATGTCTCCTCCCTTCCTCCCTGGCCCTCAGCTAAGGGTTAAGGGTTGCCCACTGTTCTCCAGACGCGCTGCTAGGTACTGGGCTACAGAGGCAATTCAAACATGGTTTTGCACTCAAAGAACCGGCTAGATGTCTCAGGGGAGAGACAGACAGGCAGACAAACAAGAAGATGACTCCACCATATTTTGGTAAGAGCTACATTTGGGGGACATGTCACGGGAGCCAGAGAATGGGCGGAAGCCCAGACGGAGGCCGTGGACGGTCTCAGAAGAGATAATGCCTCAGCCAGGCGCTGGGGCCTAAAAAGGTGGGAGAGCACAGGAGCCAAGGCCCACGTGGTGAGCGGCAATGCACAGGAAGAAGCATGGAGGGCAGGTGCTGGAACCTGCAAAGGAGGCAGTAAGGAGGGCCTGAGGAGGCAGGCAAGCCAAGAGAGGGCGGCATCCCATGAGTCAGACTAGAAGGAAGGGGTCCAGCACGTTAAATGGGGCTGGACGATCAGAGCATGACCAGCTGACGCCATTACCCACCAGCCTGGGTCCCATTCCCAAGGCGGGATCTGCTCTTGGCCTTCCCAGCTCCATGAAGGCTTCTCACAAGCTCCAGGCCTGTGGGCATGGGGAGACATGAGCATCCCTTTCTCAGGGGCTGATGTGCATTCCTGAAGCCCTGCAACCCAGGTCACCCTAACTCTGGGGCCTCTGTGCTCCCCTGTGGTCCTTCTGAGCAAGTGCTCACACATTCTCATGATCTTGAACAACCTGATCCTATTTAATAATGGTTTATTCTGTATTGTCCAAAATATTTTAAAATCCTAAATCCTAGGATTGGAAAGAAATCTCTCAGTTCAGGGTGGCAACAAAAATGCCTCCAGGGCCCAGGAAGAAAGATAACTAGCAGAGAGTCAGGTGCAAGGGCCTCACTTTCAATGCTGCAGCTGACATGGCATGTGTGTGCATGTGAGCACACGTATGTGTATTGTCGGGGGGGAGTCTCTTGGGGGCTTAGCAGCCAAGACAGGCAGTGGTGCTTGGCCCCCAGATGGCTGAACCACAGCATGTGGCTCGGGAAGAGGAGCACAGATGGTTGGGCTGGCGGGGACATGGGGCAGGGACCACACCCCAGCCAGGTCGGTGGCAGCTCCACTGCCACCCATGGAACGTCCTCCAAGAAACCACAACCACACCAGCCAGAGGGGATCAACAGGCACCTTGACAAATGTCCCTGTTCCCCCTCCCAACCTCACAGCTATACAGATCTTTGGGAATTAGGATCCAATGGCATCACCTCCGACTGCCCTCATATTGCAGAGGTGGCAAGGGGAGGGCACACTCCCTTCAATGTCGAGGGAAACTGCATTCTGGCAGAGGGTGATTCTGAAGACCAGTGTGCAGAAAGACACACGAGGTTGTAACAAGAACATGAGCTACAGCATCAGACAGATCTGGGACTGAACCCAACTCCTCATTAAGCCATTTAACTTCACAAGCCTCAGTTTCTTTGTCTATATATTAGGAATTCGGAAACTACCCTCCCTCATTTGTAAACATGAAACTGGGCTGATGAACATGAAAGCGCTTAGTGGGCGGCGATGGTAACAGGGCGGATGGTCGTCACGGTGCGCAGCAACATGCCAGCCCTTCTCTCGTTCTTAGCAAGGGTCACGCTATTTCAGTTTCTTAGCTCTCGGGTTCCCCCCCATTATGCCATACTACCTTCCTAGGGACAACTAAGGAATGGACAAACAATAGTTACCATTTATTGCATTGCTGACACTGACCAAAAACAGCTCCATTTGGATCAAGAATTTGGTCATTTTACTTTAGAAAACAATGAGAAACTTAAAAGCTTCTGAGGGAAGCAACATGCTAGAAATAGAACTTCCCAAGATATTTCAGAAAAACAATTGTTCCCAGAACTTCTTATTGGTATTTAATAGGCATTAATATAATAGGAGTGCTATAGTCAGATAAATATGGGAAACATGAAATTTTAAAAGGTAGAAAAGTTCCAGTATGTCTGAGCAAGCTCTAACTGCTCCTGCAAATAATAACTATAAATTATAGACAAAATCTGCTTAAACAAACAATCTGAAGTCACTGAAGGGTAAAGAAAAACAGGCACAGTCTAGAAAATAGGCATTTGAAGGAGGAAAAAACACAGAATAAGTTACGCTTTCTTTATGACTTGGCCTGAGAATAGGCCAACTCAGCACCCATGGAAACTAAAACTCTGGTAGAGAACCTAATATTTTTCTTGGCCAAAACGTCAGAAGATAGAGTTTGGAACAAGTAAAGCAAGGGAAATCAAGGGGGAATGCAAGAAAGGAGAGGGCCAAAGTGTAGAAGTCCAAAATGTTATATACTCACAACCCAAATATTTCACTTACTTCTGAAACATGTATGAGTGGAGCAGAGTCAGTGAAGTCCAGTTAAGTATAAAAGAAAAAAAAACAACATTTGAGATGTCCGAGAGGTAGAGTTTTTAGGTAGAGTATAATGAAGATGAATGCCTTCTAAATAATAATTTTTAAAAAATCAATTCTTTTCAAAGGAATATAATAGAATCCAAAGACTCCACAACATAAGATTACAATGTCCAGGACACAACTGAAAATTAATTGACCTATGAAGAACTAAGAAATGTTCTTAAGAAAAAAGATAATCCATAATTTGATACCAATTTTGAGATAATATACATGTTGTAAGTAGGAGACAAATAATTTTTTTAAACTTATTAAAACTATGTTCAGGAACATTACAGAAAATATTCTGGCAATGAATCAAAGGATAGAAAACCTCAGCAGACAGATAAAAATTATACAAAAATAAGTGGAAAAGCTTAAACTGAGAAATAGAATATAATAAAAACAGGAGCAAAGAAAGAGTCAGTAGACTAGAAGATAGAGTAAAATATGTAATTCAATCTTAAGAAGAGAGAGAAATAAAAAATGAGCAACAATAACAAAAGAACAGAGCTTCAGGGATCTATAGAACAACATCAAAAATTCCAATATACCTGTCCTTGGAGTCCCAAAAGGGAAGCATGGGGCAGAAAAATTCATGTATTTAAAGAAGTAACAGCCAAAATTTTCCCTAATTTGGTGAAAGACATAAATATACAGATTTATAAACCTCAGTAAAGCCCAAGTCATATAAATGCAAAGAAAATCACAAGTAAGCATATCCTAGTCAAGCTGTGAAAACCAAGGATAAAAAGAAAATCTTGGAATCATACAGGGAAAAAAAATGACACATTACATACAGAGGAATATCAATTCAAATAATTACTGGCTTCTTGTCATAAATTATGGAAGCCAGAACACAGTGCTGAACAATACTTTTAAAGTGCTGAAAGAAAGGAACTATCAACCAGAATTCTATATCCAGCAAAAATATGCCTCAGAAATGAAGGCAAAATTAGAACATTTTAGATGAAAGAAAACTAAGTGAAATTATCACCAGAAGACCTCCTCTATAAGAAATGTTAAAAGAAAGTTCTTCAGATTAAAGGGAAAGAGTACCAGATGAAAACTTGGATGTTCAGGTAAAAGTAAAGACCATCAGAAATAATAAACTCTTGGGCAAACATAAAATACTTTTTTCTTATTCTTTTTAAATACATAGGACTTCTTAAAGCAAATATTACAACATTGTCTTGTGTGGTTCATGACGTATATAAATTTAGTATATACGACAAGTATAGCTTAAAGAATAGGGTGAGGCACATGAACCTATATGGCTGCAAAGTTTCTACATTTTACGTGAAATGATACAATATTAACCTTAAGAATATCACGAAAATTAAGGTTGTATATTTTAATCCATAGAGCAACCACTAAAAACATATAAGGAGGTATAGGTAAAAAGCTGACAGATAAATTTACATATGAATATATAATTCATGTATAAGTACATATACATAATGTATTATTATATACAATTAAGTAATTCAAAAGAAGGAAGGCATGGTGGGCTTAAATCAAATATCAATAAATACTTTAAATATTAATGAACTCAATACTCTAAGACAGAGATTGTTACAATAGATAAAAACATCAAAATTCAATTACATGTTGTCTATAAATGATGCAATTGAATTATATAAAGGTGAGTTTAAAGTGAATGGATTGAAAAAGATACTCCTTGCAAATAGTATGGTTATATAAACATCACATAAAATAGACTTCAAGACAAAGTGTATTACCAAAGATAAAAAGTCCATAATGGTAAAGAAGTGACACCATCAGCAGGACACATAATCATAAACATGTGAAGATATAATAAAAGAACTTCAAAATGCATCAAGCAAAAATTGGCTGCAATTAAAAGGAATCACAGGCAATTCCACAATCATAGTCTGAGATTTTAATACCCCTTTCTCAGCAAATGGTAGAATAATTTTTAAAAAATCAGTGAAGACATAAATGAACAACACTACCGGCTGCCAAACTGGTACGTGAAGAACACCCCAGCAAACAACTTCAGAAGGCACATTCTCTTCCAGTGCGTAAGGTACATTCCCCAGGATGAACCATATGTTGAGCCATAAAGCAAGTCTTAATATAGTTAACACATTGACTGACTGCCACAATAGAAAAAAAAAAATTTCCTTGGAACCATGGTGTTTTATTATGCCAACAGAATAAAAACTTTGAAAACAAAATGATCCTTTCTAATTTAACAAAAATGTGTTATTTTTTATTGTTTTCTGTGCAAGAGTTACATGCAACTTGAAAAATAGTTCTCACAGCTCCCAAGGTGACTTGTGAGTTACATATGCTTCATGAGGCCCTGGGCTCAAAACCAGTGAGTTAAATACAAGTCACATGGCAGTTAAAGTGTTAAATGACTGAAATTGTACAGAGTATGCACTAAACTCCAGTTAATGACACACACATTGAGGTTCTCAGGGGGAATATACTTATATTTATAATTTATTTTTAAATGCATGAACAAAATATATTAATAGATGGATAAAAAATGGATAGATAGGTGGTAAAGCAAATATAGCAAAATATTAATGGTAGAATCCATTGGTGTACCCACCATCTAGCTTTAACTTTGTTGTATGTTTAAAAATCTTCATAATAAAAAAAATTGAAAAACATTCAATCATTTTCTTAAATGGAAGACTTCTAGAATTCTTAAGATACTAATACACATGGAAATCTCTAAGGGGGAAATGGCTGTGCAGCATTTTCCCAACTTATTTGTCTCAAGAACACCATACACATTCCCCTTTCTAGGAAGACCTCAAAGGCACAGAGGCTCAAAGATCCTGCTGGTACAGCAGGATAGGCCCAACCAAGCTTTGACAGGCAGACCCGATCTTTAGTCTAATCTCACTGATTCCTCACTGTGCAATTACTTCATTTTTCTGAGCTTCAGCTTCATGATCTGTAAAATGGGGCTAATAACGACTGCACGAACTTGAAGGATTATTTAAAAATTATTAATAAACGGGACCAGGTATGTTAGCAGCCTTCTTCAATGTCTGGTATAAAGTAGGCACGTGATAATTACTAGTGACCCTTGCCCTTGCCCTTAGGAGCTAGGAGCGACATGCTTGGAGCTTTGTTTCTTCATTCTCTAACAGTGCTATTTACAGTGATTGAGTATAGAGAGAAAGAATTGGGAAAAGCAATCACTTAGCAGGGCACCCCAGTGTTAGGCCAGCTAACAAAAGTGTTAATAAGGCTGGTAGCAGCACCAGAGAGAAAGGGAGGCAAGTGGAAGAGGATTTGATGTAGGAGAATCTGCAGGATCTTGTACCTAAAAGGCAGGCCCTGGCAGGGAAAAGAAGGGTTTTCACACCCTGCATGAGGGAACGGAGAGAAATGAGTTTGTAATTAAATTGCAGGGTTTCCGTGCAAGTCACCTGGCAAGTCAAATAACTGGCGTGTGGTAGCAAAACAGGGTGGTATCATTAATGAAATATTAGCATGCTGGGGAACAAAGGAAATGAACGACATGCACATTCATTTTCTATAAATATTCTAACACTTCAGACGGAAGTAAGGAGGTTTCCAGCATTTCATCAAGTACCATGTACTAATCTCCATCAACACCATCAAATAGCATTTACCAAGTGACAATGTGGTTCTGGTGCCATGAAAGGCACCAGAGGAGCAATGTTGGATATTATGCAGCCTAAGGGAGCTAAGAATATAAGAATAACAAATTAACAAGGACAAAGTAGGAAGAGAAATGGAGCTTTGTTACATATACCAAAATTTCTCTTGCTTTAAAGTTTTGTTATGTCCCTCTTGAAAAGTAGAATAAAGCTCTGTTTATTCCTCTTAAAATCCTTTATACCCAAAATATGGTATAGAGAGGCATTAGAATTAACAACACAGGCTTTTGGGTCCAACAGACGTGGATTCTAATCCAAGTTCTGTCCCTTAGTAGCTTCAAGACCTTGGGAAAGTTATTTAACTGCTCTGAGCCTCAGTTTCGTTATTTGTCGAGTGGAAATAACGAAACCCATGTTTTAGGGTTTCTGAGGATTAAGTTCACTCTTTCATTCAGAAACTACCCCTGTGCCAGGCACTGTTTTAAATGCTAGGGAAATAGCAGAGAACAAAACAAAAAGTGGTGAACATGGATAGTAAACACACACACACAGTGGCAGACAGACCCTAGGGTGGTCCCTGTGATCCCACCCCGTGCTCACACCCAATATAGTGCCCTCCTCTCATGAGGGAGAGGAGAGCATTCCAAGGAGCATCGACAGCAAATGCCAACATGCTAAGGCAGGAGGACACCTGGAAAAGTAAAAATCCACGAAGGAAGCCAATGTGGCTGAGAGAGAGCGAGTGCACGCGTGAGCGAGAGCAAAGGAGAAACCAGAGTACAGCGGTGACCCCAAGCCCTTCTCCCCACTTTCCTCTCATTACAGCAGCCCCTTCCTTTAGGAAGTGCCCCCACCCTCATCTCCCTTTCCATTCACAGGAACCCTGACCGCTGGCCACAGAGGTGGCGCTGTGAGCTACGCCTAGCTCACAAGGACTGTGTCTCTGCACCCTTCCCTATTATCAGGGAGGAGCCTGTCAGCCAAGCCTGACCTCTGAGATATTAAGAAGACTATAACAAACTAATTAAAATAGAAATCTCTGGTGAGAATGATCAAGGGGGAAAATGAGACAGCACAAATAGAAATATTAAGAATAAGAAAACCTGACTTCATTACTGACCTAACACAGTAAAAAGGTAAGAGAAAAATCACAAACTTTTTCCCAGTAAAGTTTAAACCTTAGATAAAATTGATAAATTCCCAAGAGAAGAAATGTAACTGATTCAAAAAGAAATAGAAAAGTTAAACACGGCATTACCATATGGCCCAGTAATTTCATTCCTAGGTATATACCCAAGAGAAATGAAAACAAATATCCACACAAAAACTTGTACATGAACCTTTATGGCAGTATTTATAACACAGCATTTATAACACAAAGAAGGGAAGCAGCCTATATGCTCATCAACTGATAAAGTATGCTATATCCATACAAAGGAACATAATTTAGCAATAACAAGGGAAGAAGCACTGATACATACTATACTGTGGATGAATCTTAAAAACATATGCTCAGTAAAAGGAGCCAATCACAAAGGGACACACGTATGAATCCATTTATATGAAATGTCCAGAATCAGCAAATCTATAGAAGCTAGAAATACATCAACAGTGGCCTAGGGCTGGGGTGGGTAGCTGGGAAGGGGGAGTGCTGGCTATTGGGCAGGGGGGAGGAGGGATGACAATGTCCTAAAATTGACTGTGGCAATGACTACACAACTCTACAAATACACTTTTAAAAATCACAGAACCATACACAGTAATGAGTATAACATATTGTAAGACATGTTATCTCAATAAAGCTGTTATTTAAAATTGTTATTGATCATATCCATCTGATATTATTAACTCTGCCCCTCCTTCAACAGGGATATCTAAACCTATACACGATACTGCAGAACAAATGTCAATAGTATCTTTCGAGATCATAGCAGATACCCCCTTAGAAAGTCTTTGTTCCAAGACGGCAGAACAAGCAACAAACCGAGCTTGGGGTGACTGCAGGGGCAGTGGAGGTAAGTATGGCCAAAGGAGCATTGGACAGATTGTTGTTCCAAAGTTCAGCTTCTGCTTAATTCTCTTCTATGTAATGAAGGTGACTTTCACCTTCAAGTAGTTATTGTGAGGATTAAAATGATAACGTGGAAATACTTCATACTCTGTAAACTACAATGTTTAGGCTGGTGATGACTCACATACTAAATAGAATCTGAATCTGTCGGCAGTTGGAATCAGCAACTCATTCCCGGTAAATTGATTATTATTCTTCCCCAATTTAAGGGTGAGGTAACTCAAGTTTAGAGCGGTTAAGGACACATCTAGAGTGGCATTGCTAATTCCACAATTAGTAAACTAGGACTCAGATCAAATCTGCTGCTGAATAGATAGGTAACTTCCCATTAAGCAAGATATCAACTGGCGATGGCATAACTTTCAACAGCAAGAATGTTTAATTTGCTGCTGTGAAGCGGAACAGACATCATACTGACAAGGTCTCACCTGCAAAGGGCCTTCCAAGCACTGATGATAAAAGCAACAAACAAAACGAAATAAAAAAACCTAAAACTACTACAGGTATGAACCAAGCCTTTTCCCAAATCATCATTTCTTGATAAAGTCACAATAATCAACAACTTAAACACTGGTGAATAAATGTGACAACTGACAATTCAATTAGGCAAAAAAGTAGAAAAACTTATTAATGTAGTGGTTGCACACCAACCCATAAAGGAACACAGGGCTCCAACAGCTTTTTTGGTATGCACCAAAATATACTGGCATGCAGCACTGGGCTCTGCGGCAGGAGCGAGCAAGCACTGTTCCGCTTTACAGTCAAAGCAAATGAGCTATAAAGGGGTTGGATGAGTCAGCCGAGGACAAACCCCTGGCAAACAGTGTGCCTCACTCTGTCCACACTGTGGAGTCAGCCAGACACAGGCCAGGATGTCCCCACTGCCACTTCCTCACCTGTGACCTGGGGCCAATTACATCACCTCTCTGAGCTCAACTTCTTCATCTAAATTATTAGGAGAATCATCCTAAGGCCTCACAGAACTGATATGGAAAGGAAACAAGAAAGCATGTGTAAATGCTCTTAACAGAAACCCTGGCACACACAGGTGCTCAGCAGGCACAGATCTCCATCTGCCCTTAGTAGTAGCCCACAAATTCATGTCCCAATGACTAGAACACAAGTTAGGCTAGTTAAAGCTTACCATTTCTTCGTCACCTTAGTATCCAAAACAGTAAACAAAATCTGTGCCCAGAGAATTAAAGAGGAAGAGGAGAGGAGAGAGGCACATTCTGGGGGCAGCTGTTACCATGGCCACTATCACAGCCTTCACCGTCTTCCCCAGCAGGTTGTTCTTGATTGTTTACAAAGTTCTTGTACTTCCATTACTTCTTTTTCTGTTTATGCCATTAGAATGTGAATTCCAGAGGGCAGCAGGCACTACCTACATGTTGCTTGTTTAAGGAATAAATGCCCATTTTCCAGACAAGGCACTGAATCCCGGGAGATATTTTACTCAAGGCTACGAAAGTAGCAGCTGAGGCAGACACAGGCTCTCCTCTTTTCACCCCGTGGTTGCTGGCTCCAAGTTCACTCTCAGTCTGCACCAAAGGACTTTGGCCAGACAGAAGGGGGCTCACAAAGATGATCTTAATCCCAGAGCATTAATACTGACTAATCAGTCAACTGTACTACAATTCAAGAAAAATACATCCTTGAAACTCTTAAGGCTGAGTGGCGAGCTAACATGCATTACCATCACTGTGTCTATTAAGCACAATGAGGGAGGGAGACATTCTGGCCACCTGAAGTGATTTGTTCATCATCAAAAAATGTATTTTAAGGAAGGACAAATTTCTCTTCTAACTCTGTTCTTTCTAAGGAGTAAGGAGAAGAAAATGAACCATTGCTCCACGTTTAAAATATGAAGAAATACTTTGCTTTCTTTCTATCCCACAACTTAAACTGTTACTAAATTCTGTCTCAGAATGGTTGTTTTACTTCCTTTTGCATTTTTGTGGCTAAAGCCCTGATCCATATAACTTTCAGAATTAGACTAATTAATAATAAGTGTGGCCAGTCACTGTGTAAGGGGCTTTCGTATCCAGTGTCTCATTTAATCTTCCCGATAATCACAATAATGAAAAAGGAAATCATTCTTTTTCTTATTATTACAGAAGAAAAACCAGGCTCAGAGAGTTTAAGTGCCTTGCCTAAATCAAACAGTTAAATAAGTGACAAAATCATGGTATGAACCTGGGTCTGTCTGACTCCAGGTCCAGTGTTTTCTATTTCACTGGACTTTTAAGTAAAACTAAAGTAGAATGTACAAAACAGGACCTGAAATCGCAAGATTTTACAGGAGTCCAGCAGCTCAGATTATGAGAGGGCTCTCCCTAGGAGCAGGGAACAAAGGCCAGGGCAAAGAGTGCACCCAGCAAATGGAACAAGAGGGAACAATGTACCAAGAAAATAACAAGAGGATATAAAAAAAGGCACGGATGTGGAGATTCTAGGGTGCCTATGTTTGAGAACAAGGTATCACGAGACAAGGCAGGACATCAATGGGGCTGAGGGGTACTGGCAGTGAACCCAGGAGGCAGCTCAGGCAGTAGACTCACTGCCCAGGACGACAGTGGCAGTAACAATGTCGATGCCACTATTTACTGAGCGCTCCTCTGCACCAGGTGCTGGACTCACTACCGTATATACAGTATATACACTCCCTAATCGGATTCCACAGCAACCCTGACTAGTACATTCTACCACGAAGCACAAGTCACAGATGAGGAAACTGAATGTTAAGAGGTCAGTTAACTTCCCAAGGTCCCACAGTTTCTAAGTGACAGAGCTGGATATGAATTCATGTGGTCTGACTACAGAGCCCACGCCTGAGACTCTATGCCAGGCCACCTGCTGCAAGAAGTACAAGGCTGGCAACTTCCCTGGATTTAAAGGCAGAGAATATGCTGGAACAAACGGTTATCTATATACCCCAATCCCCACTTTGATCCATACCTTGCACTACCTACAACAATTAACTCAAAATGAATCGCTGTAATGAATGCAAAACCTAAAACTATAAAACTTACAGAAGTAAACATAAGAAAAAAGATTACCTAGAAATGATACAGAAGGCACGATTCATCAAAGCACAATCTGATAAAATAGACTTCATCAAAATTAAAAACTTTTGTTCTTTGAGTGACACTTGAACAGATAAACCAAACTGAAATTAAATATTTACAAATCACATATCTGATTAACAACTTGTATCTAAAATATGCAAAAATCTCAAAACTCAATAGCAACAAAATAACCCAACTGAAAAATAAATAAAGGGCTTGAATATACACTTCAACAAAGAAAATTTACAGATGGCAAATAAGGACATAAAAATATGCCCATTATTCATTAGGGAAATTCAAATTAAAACCATAGTGATATGCCACCAAACACCTGTTGGAATGGCTAAAATGAAAAAGACTGACCATAGCAAATGTTGGAAAGGAAATGGGGAACTATGATGCACTATGCAACATGGATAAATCTCAAAATAATTATCCTGAGTGAAAGAAGCCAGACCAACAAAACAGTGAGAGCCATGTGATTCATCTATATAAAACTCTGGAAAATGCTAAGTAACCTATAGTGACAGAGAACAGATTGGTGGTTACCTGAGGACTGGGCCAGGGACAGGGAGGGATGTGGGGGCACAAGGAGACTCTTGGTGGTGATGAATATGTTTACTACCTTAATTGTGGTGATGGTTTCTTGGATGCAAACATATGCCCAAACTTATCAAATGGTACACTTTTATATATGTGTAGTTTTCTATACATCAATTATACCTCAGTAAAGCTGTTGCTATGGATTGAAAGTTTGTGTCCCCCCCAAAAAAAATGTGTATGTTGAAACCCTAACCTGCAATGTGACAGTAGTAGGAGGTGGGACCTTTGGGAGGTAATTGCATGTGGTCATCAGGGTAGGACCCTCATGATAGGGTCAGTCTCTCACAAGGAACCAGATTGTCTGGTACCCTGACTAGACTTGCAGCCTGCAGACCTGTGAGAAAGAAATTTCTGTTGTTTAAGCCAGCCAGTCTGTGATATTTTGTCATGGCAGCCCAAGCATACTAAGACAGCTGTTAAGAATCAAGGTAAGTATATTCTAACCGGCCATATTGTAAGAAGAAACTACCATGTAATCTCAGGACCTGCGTTTGCATCTGCAACTGTGCTCGTGCAAGTGTTGTTACTTCACTGTCACCGGCTGACGGTAAAAGAACAAAGGCGGGCGTGCTTACACCACTCGACACTCAAATGACATCAGGGCATGTCAACGAATGTTTTTTCCCTGGTTTGAATACAGGCAAATGTAGAGAATATAGATCCATCCCATTAGCCAGCTCTATAGCTGTCAATATTATGTTCACAATTCTACTAGCAATTTAGTCACTCCAAAACATCTTGTCAAGTTAATCTGGTAATTTTATTTGTATTGGCCCTATAATTTGGCACATAATTTGAAAAAGTAGTTTCACAAATATAAGTGCTACAAGCATAAGGAATCTCTATTTAATTTATGTTAATGTATATTTAAGTATTTATTACAGTATTAGTTACATCAACAGTAGGGATCAAAAACCTTTTTTCTTGTTAAAGGGGTCAGAATTCCAAGCCTCTGTCCCAGGCCAATTAGTGGTACTTCACCCTCACTGACTGCCTCCCAACCTCACGTAGCCCATTTCTCATAACAATCACAAAAGAACTATCAGGACAAGAAGGATCCTACAAAAGCAATGTGCAGGCCTTATTAGCTTGGTCCTTGAGGTCCAAAACGGGAACTTGATCATCTCCTTGTAAGCTCTTGGCATGCTGAGACAGACAGAACCAGGATGGTTCCAGGGGCTCCTCCAAGACGGATCCAAGAGTCGATTTAGATTTAAGTGCCTGCCAAACATTCAGCACCACCAAATGAAGCAAATATCAACATGAAGTAGCTCCTGCATATCAGAAAGGGGAAAGGCTTCAACTCCACTATTGCAAATGCTTAAAACAAGAGGAAATGAAGGTTAACTCTGGACGGCCAGTCCAAAAAAAGATAATACGCGATCATGTACAAGTTGAATGAGAGAAAAGTATCAAACTGGAAAACAGTAACAAAAGTGGGAACATGGGCCAGGACTGCTTTTAGTAGTCAGAAAATCTACTCCTTCAAGCTGGTTATCTAATAGACTCACCTCCATTCTGAGTTTCTTGCTGTTGCGGTCTATGCTAACTAGCACTCAGTGTCTAGAAAAGTCTAGAAATCCTCAAATAGGCTAAAATCTTCTTTAGCAAGCCCAGGATAACTGGTAAGTGGTCTACAGGTGGTGACGTCTATCTGATTCCCTGGTCCCTCACCCCCCCACCCCAGGGATGCACGAGCAACATGAGCAAAGCTCTGTGTCTGTGTCCCAGTCCCCGTCACGGGCTGAGGGAAGGTGGCTGCTGAGCACACAGAGTGCCGGGGACAGGGCAGTTGTGCCCCTCAACCCAGACACACCCTCCTTGTCTGGCATGCAGCCACCCCTGCACACAGTACTTTGTTCTTCTTTTCACATATTTTACTCTATGCAGAGTACTGTTACTCAAGCGTGTGTCTCCGTGTGTTTCCAGCACGGGGTATCCTCAACACGGGGGCTGATGCCTAACCTCGGTCTCCATCGTCCACCATGGTGCTACGTGCACAGCAGATGCTTCAGAGGAATTGTTTGGGATCAGGTCAGGCCCTTTTTTTTGACAAGAAACAAAGAGCTGTGTGCCAGAATCAGCTCTGT
This sequence comes from Lepilemur ruficaudatus, assembly GCA_963574885.1. Taxonomy (NCBI): domain Eukaryota; kingdom Metazoa; phylum Chordata; class Mammalia; order Primates; family Lepilemuridae; genus Lepilemur; species Lepilemur ruficaudatus. The sequence continues at coordinate 29,207 of CAUYRT010056124.1, forward strand.
TCAGCTCACTGGAGCCTAACATCTGTGGAAAGTGTCGAGTGGAGCGAGCCACCTCGTCTACTGGTTGCTCAGAAGCACAGGAATAGGAAGGGCCTGAATTCAGCCTCGGCAAAGGCGTCCTGTAGAAGGCGACAGGACAGCAAAAGTGAACCTTGAGGAATGAAAAAGACTTGGTTAGGGGGCAGTGGTGTTATGGGGCAAGATGGGACCAGAGGCAGGAGAAAAACCAGGTCTTGGTAGAGCTGCACCCTATACACACTGAGAAGCCACCGAGGGACACCACGTGGAGCGCCCCACCGCAAGCCTCGTGCTTCTCGGACCACTCAGGAGCAGTGCAGGACAGAGGCCGCAGGTGTGGAGGGGGTGTGATGGCCGGGAGCACCTGCTGCACAGCCCTGGCGAGAGATGGCCCGTCTGAACTCGAGCAGAGGCACCTCCCTGAGGGCCCTTCTCGCAGGTGACCACAGAGGGTGGAGGAGAAAGCACAGGCAGGGCTGTGGATCATCAATTTGGAAATCATTTGAGGCTTGCCCTTCTGTGCCCAGCAACCTTGACAATAAGCCACAGAGCTGGGACAGGATCCTGAGGTCTCCTAGTAACCTGACATCCTCCAAACTGAAACTGGCAGATGGCTACATTGGCACACGGCCCCCGTTCAGGAGCATAGCATCGTGGTGGTGCTGGTACCAGGCTAGCCTGCCTTCCCATCCCAGGGTCTCACAGACACCCTGTGTGACCCTGGGCAAGTAACATGCCTCCTGCTCTTGCCTGCTGCACAGAGCAGGCTCCCTACCCTGGGAGGAAAGCACCTTGCCTTCAGGCCAGCTCTCATGGAATAAATTCTATGGGCTGTCCCAAAAGTCACCGTACATAGGGAAAATGGGAAATTGTAGCTAAATGTACCTTTATTTACAAAATATTCATTACAAAATTTTTCCTTTGTATGGAGACTTTGTTGAATATTTTGGGACCCTCTTGTTGGTAAAGGAACCATCATCTCTTCTAATTAGCCCACAAACCTTCAAGGGGTTTCAGGAGCTAAAAGAACAAGAGAAAGTAAATCGGGAAGAACGAAGAGGCACTTTTAGAGTGGGCCTCTGAGTTTGAGAGAAGCTGGCATCAAAAGACCACTTTCTCAGAGACAGCAAAATAGCATTCCACCATGGGTGTGTTTTATACTCTAAAAACATATTTGATCCTGTAACATTGATAAGTCAGAAGATTTTCCTCACAGGAGCTAAAAATAGCTAACACAATTGCAATCAGTCCCAACAGCAGCCACCACCTTTGTCTGAGGAAACCTGGGCACTGGCTGGGAGTTGCCGTAGAAACAGCAGGTGCTGGGAAGGTGCGGCGAGCAGCCTCCTGGGGCTCCCACCACCAGACAGTGGCCATCCTGGAAGGGGGCACACTGGGGCAGACAGCCTTTAATGTTCTAATGTGTAATTCAGCCTCTCCTTTTTAAAATAAATTAAGACATAATGGCATGTTTTGGAAAGGACAAGAACTCTGGAGTCTGAGAGAGGCGGGGTCAATGGGAACTGTTGCCTACTGACTGCTGGGAACAAGGCAGATCACTCTGCATCTTGGACCCCTCAGGAATAAGATGGGGATGACAACTTCCGTACCATAGGAGGGTCATGTGACAATGTGATTTGCCCTCTGGTGCCAATCAGGTGTGCCCAGTAAACAGGGCTGCTCTCTCTCTACCTCCAGCTCTATATACCCAGAGATAGAGAGAAGATAAAGAGGTGAGTGTCAAAGTTCCTGGCTCGGAAGGGCCCGGTATCAGGCACACCTCAGAATGGAAGCCCACGGTCACAGCCAAGGTGCCAGCTTGCTGACTTCCCAAGCTGATGGAGAAGCCCCACATGCAATGCAAGTCACGCTGCCCCCTCAGATTGAGCTATCAGTGGCATGAAGTCAGCCTGCTCTCAGGGCTTGCCCACCACCCCGAGCCTATCCATACAGTTGCCTCCTATTATTCCTCTCCAAAGACCCTGTGTTCTAATCAGCTTGACCTATTTTCAGTTCTCAAATGTGTCAGACATTTCTGCCAATTCCCTAGTTCCATCCACAGCACTGCATAGAGCAGCTCTGTGAACAAAAAGACCCTAAGTCTCAAGTGGTAGCTGATCAGTTCATGATGGACACTTGACCCAAGCAGCTAATTCCCTGGCCCGCCAGACACCAATCATGCACCTCAAAGTGTGAATTCACAGACTCGAGTCAGTCGGTGAGGACTTGGGGTAAAAGGGCTTCCTACACTAGGGCCAGAGTTGGACTCACGGTAGCCAAAGCTTCCAGCAGTCCACAGTGAGGAGAGACAAAAGTAGCTCAACTGCAGGAACAAAGAAAGCAGCCAAAATGAGACATTGGAGACAAGAGGGAAGAAGAGAGCAGCCACCCCAGGCCCTGAGCTTCCGAGCCACAGAACCCAGCCCTGTGGCATCCTCCCCTGACAGTATACTCACACTTCTGGGGCCTATAGGTATGTATCTTTGTCCCTGCCACTAAATATTCTCATTTATTTAACCTCAATGCCTCTTCTTTGTTTTTTCCCCATTATCTCAGCATGTTGAAACCCCACCATTTCACAACCCAGAGCTCAAATGCCTCCACTGAGGCTCAAGCAAGTTCCTCACACTCAGTGTTTACCGATAGCTGCTTCCAAGTGGCTATCACCTGCTCCACTCTGCATCGCAGCTTTAGCATATGTGCCTGTTCGGTCTCCTTCTCTAGACAGTGAGCTTCGCAAGGCAAGACTAACTTCTGAATAATTTCTGTTATCCTGATTGCACTCAGCCCAGGGAAGTTACTCAGTAAAACGTATCTGATGGACAAGAGACCCACACTCTTCTGCAAAAGTACTGCTTCCACCAAGAAGGGGACTCAAGGTTTCTAAAGACCATATGCCTGGAGGGAGGGGCAACAACGGCAGCACAGAAGCCAGTTTCTGAGCTGGCACGTGCCTCATGCTTTCCAAAGCAGGACAGGGTGCGAAGCAGGTGTCCTTGGGTGTGAAAGGAAAGTGCCCTTTCATTTCCACAAGGACAACGGGAGTTGTGCAGATACCCTGAGACAACGTGACCATGACCACACCCTTGGGCACACATACCTGACAGAAACGACAAGGTGAATTGACTGGACCATGTGGGGCCCAAGCACTGGGTTTGGGTCACACAGAAGAGGGTCAGCTCCCTGCTTCGCCACATTTTGGACAAGTGACCAAGGGCAAATCATTTAACCACAATTACCCCACATGTGAAACAAGGCTACACAACCGTCTAACCCAAGAGCTGTCGGGGGGTTTGATGAAGGATTCGTGGTCTAAACACCTGGTCTAAGGACTCTAACACGTATGGAGGGCTTTAAACACCAATTTCACTAAACGTTCATTGAGTGCTTACTATGTGCCAGGTACTCACTGGGGAGCCACAACATCCATAAATCAATGGCCTTCAAGGAAAACTTGTAAAATAGATCATCATTCCCATTTTATGGCCAATAAAATTGAGGCTCAGAGAGGCAATGAGAGTTGAAGCCAAGCCTTGAACCTAGAGTTGTCTGGCACCTCTGAAGAAGCCCTGGGAAGGAACACCACTGCCAGGGCCATTATGCCACCACCAGCACCCCCTCTCCACTGGCTCCTGGGCACTGTGAGCTTTGTCACAGGGGTAAATGCAAGAAGAAAAAGAGACTGGAGACTCCACTGAGCAGGACCATCACGGGAAATCCTACCAATGGAATGAGCTATAATTACAGGTACTCCTTTAGCCAAGATAGCAAGTCGATAAGCAAGAACTGAAGGTCGAGTGACACCCACCCAATACCAGGCCCTGTGATGGTCATTGTACAGAGCCAGAAAGGTTGAAGATGCTAACTCAAGAGCTCTTATTGAACTCACTTCAGATAGCTGGAGACTTCACAGGGACAATGAGGCTACCTGGCCGTTATTTCAGACCACACAAGACCTGGGAGTCTCAGGAAAGCCTCAAGTTAGGCCCAAACAAAAGACACAGAGAGCAAGGGCTGTGAGAGAGGGACGCAGAGGGTGGTAAGCAGCCCATGTGGATTGAGCACATCCATAAGATACTCGAGCAGACACTTTATATAGAATAGCTCGTGTAATATTCACAAGAAATCATTTTTCAAATATGGAAATCAAGGAATCAGGTGTTAAGTATCTTGTACAAATGCCAGGGCTTGAATCCAAACACAATTCTGCCTGGCTGCATTACCTGCGATCGGCATAGTCTGGTGCTCACAGAGCATCACGCTGCTGTCAACAGAGACTACAATGGAACCCCTCCCTCAACCAGGCCCCTCTAACCACCAATGCACTTCCCACAGCTTAGACACAGAGTGGCAAAGGCTTCCCCCAAAATAAAAGCCCAATAAGACTCTGGACAGGGTGAGCCTTCCCTGAGGATGCCGTCCGAGGGAGTCAACCTGGCCCTGTGCCCTTGCTTACCCAGTATTCCTGAGGGCATGGTCTCTGTTTCTGTCCCAGATGTACTCCCCTCTTCTTTCAACTTTATTTATGCCTTTTGTAAGCTTGACTCTCTGTCAAGCTGACTCCCTTACCACCTCGGTCTGTGGCCCAGTCAAAGACCATTCTTCCACCTAGCTACGGACCACTGCAACCAGAAAACCCAGGCGTTTTGTCCTGACTCCTCCTCTCTAGCTGCATACGATTACTGATCAATCTCTCTGCACCTCAATGTCCTCAAACTGGAATAATGCCTGCCGTCCAGAGCTGTGAAGAGGATGGTGATGCCACAGGGGACCATATAGATGCTCACACAGAGCCCTAAGTGACAGAGCTGCTGCTGCCCTGCTTGTCCTGCAGCACAGACTGCTGCTGGGGGCTCATCTCTCATGGTGGCTCCAGGAAAGTCAAGCCATATTCCCAGCGATGCCCACAAGGCGTCTGGAAGGACAAATAAAGGTTGTTGGGAGGCTCAACCCCCAACTTTTTAAGACTTGCCTTCAGGGTCCAGTTGTCCCCAAAAACAAGTTTCATAAAACAATCAAACAAATAATAAGAAAACACGTTTTTTTAAGCCCTTCTGACACAGGAAGAAAAAAACAAGCAAGGCAGATTATGAGACATTAGATCCCAGTACGGAATGTCCTCCTGGGATATATTTAAGAGGAGAAGAGATGACATTAAACAGAAAAAGAGCAGCAGGAACATATTAAAACCCAGAGCAGACAAGCCATGTTTGTGCACAATTGCACTCTGCAAGGTTCACTGCATGCCCGCTACACAGAGGTGGGGCTAGCTATAGGAGCAGTTTCTGACTCAAGGGCCTTAGTTCTAGTAAGACTCAGTGTCTGTAATACATCAAGTGTACCCTGATTAACATCCTCAAAGCCCACGACTTGAGGCACCACACCCAGCAATGCAAGCACAGACAGCAGCTTCTGGAAGCACCAGATGTAAGGATAGTTGCCAGGCTCGGAAGCCAGAAAGACCTGGGTTTAAAACCCAGTTTTTGGACCTACCAGCTGATCCCTCAATGATATCAATCAGATTGTGTCAGTCCTTCTGCTGAAAGTCCCTGTGCCATCCTGGGTCTGAATCAACTCCACATGTCCCCATGTCCTTTTGTGATTCTCTGCTTCTGTCCTGCCTCTCTCCTGCCCTACCCCTGCTTTCCTGCACAACAAATCTCATCATCTAAAACAGTGTGGTAGCTGATGGAAGCCCCCAGGGGAGCAGAGACCCAGCTCTGGTTCACTGGTTTTGTTGTTGTTGTTGTTTGTTTATTGAGACAGAGTCTCGCTCTGTTGCCCTGCCTAGAGTACAGTGGTGTCATCACAGCTCACTGCATGCAGCCTCAAACTCCTGGGTTCAAATGATCCTCCTGCTTCAGCCTCCTGAGTAGCTGGGAGTACAGGTGCATGCCATTGTACCCATCTAATTTGTCTATTTTTAGTAGAGATGGCATCTCAGCTCTTGCTCAGGCTGGTCTCGAACTCCTGAACTCAAGCAATCCTCCCACCTTGGCTTCCCAGAGTGCTAGGATTACAGGTGTGAGCCACCACACCTGGCCTCTGGTTCATTGTTAAACCCCCAGCACCTAAGAAAGTGGTTCATAGGTAACCTGGCAGGCCCTCAATACATACTGTGGAAGGAATGAGTGAATGAGTAAAATAGTAAGTAAAAATAGGTAAATTACTTAACACCCCTGAACCTCAGCTCTTATCTGTGGAACCTACAGTGAATCTACCCATATTATTAGGATTATATACATTCTTTCTAGATACCTAGCATGGGCTGGTACAAAGCAGGTGGTCACACTGTCAGCCACAATTTTGTGCAGTAGCCTCCACTCTACTTTGATCCACTGGGGTGATCCCAGTGATCCACTGGGGTGCAGGGAAACAGTACTGTGACTTATTTCTATGCATTTTAACCAAAGGTATATGAAAAATTAAATCTCACTACATCATATTTAACGTGCAGGCTGAGAAACACTTCACTCTGACTTGTATTAGTTTTCCATTGTTGCTATACCAAATTACCACAAACTTAGCACCTTAAAACAACACATTTATTATTTTATAGTCCTAAAGGTCAGAGGTCTGAAAATGAGTGTGCAGGGCTGCGTTCCTTCTGGAAGCTCTGGGGGAGAATCTGCTTCCTTCGCTTTTCCGCCTGCTAGAGACTGCCGGCATTCCTTGGCTCGTGGTCCAGCATCCCTCCAGCCTCCTTCTGACTCTGACCCTCCCTCTTTCCCTTATAAGGACCTTGTGATGACATTGGGCCCACCCAGATGACTCAGGATCTCCCCATCTCAAGGTGCATAACTTAATTGTATCTGCAAAGTCCCTTTCCTATTTGCCATGCACAGGTGCTGGGGATTAGGATGTGCCCATCTGGGAGGGGGGCATTATTCTGTCTCCCACACATGCTAACCACTTGCCACTGCATCGAGCACTGTGGACAGATAAAATGAATGAGGTATGGCTCCTGTTCCTGGTACCCTCATCTATGACATAATGACATGATGGTACGGGGGCAGGGTGGGTGGAGGAACTGAAGGATACAGAGAAGAAAGGACACATGTCCAGAGGCCAGGGAAGGCCTCAGCCCAGGAGGATGAGCAGTGTTTCTCCAGACTGACGGACAAAAGGAGAGACACAAGGTGGATTCAGTAAGCCCAGACTCAACCCCCCGCTGAGAATCCACTGCCATGGGGCAGATGAAGTAGCTGTGATCTAAGAATCAGAAAATGAAGTTCTACTCTGGGCTCTTTGACCAGATCTGGTTTTGTTTTTTGGGGGGGAGGGAGAGAAAAAACAATTTTCATTTTTAAATTTCATGCTTCAAATTTGTATTATGTACATTAAGTACTACATAAACTTTAAGATATCAATATTTGACTTGGGCAATATTCATATGACTTTAGTTGGAGAACTACAATAGCTACTCTGTTTACAAACATCAAATCAACCAGATCTTGAAAAAGCCACTCTGCTTTCTCTGATCCTCAGGATGCTCATCTGTGAAATGGGGGTCTGGACTGTCTGTATCTCAAAGAGCCCTTCCAGTGTTAACTTTCCAAAGTTTAATGGACAGAAAAGGCATTTTCCAAAACAATCATTGCAAATATTCAGAACTGCATCTGCAAAATAATATAATAGTTTTTCAACAAAACATTAAAAGATGAAATGGAGGGGAAATCTAGAAAGACTGTGTAACTTCAAGCACTCAGCAAATTTGGGGAAAAACATTTGACAGAAGCTAGATTTTTAATTTCCCTAAAATACTAAACATTTCTACCATGGAACTTTGACCCCAGCGCTATTATTAATATGTGTGCTTGAGAAGATCATTCAAGAAAAGCTGGAGAGAAATGCTGTCCATAAAATTACCCAAACAGTAACCAATTTATTCCATCACTCTGCACATAATTGGAAGCTTCACTCTCATGCTGATCCCGTGGACGCAGGGCAGGGTGGAGGAGCTGGACTGTCTGTGGCTGAGTCTGTGCTGAGTCTGCACTCAGTCTGCCCAGGCTGACGTTACTCTGTGGACTTGCTGTCTTGGTCCCTTAGTCCAGGAGGTCCCTGGGGAAGGGGCTGCCACTTACCTTCTACATACTTGAAACTACAAGGCAGCCGCTAGTTCAACTGCAGACTCACACCCTTAGCACAGTGCCTTGCACACTTGGGCATTTAGAAAGATTGTTCAATGGAAAAGAACTACTCAGAATATTCTGGTGTAATCTGAAATGTGCCCTCTGTCACTTGAAATACTAGGCCTTCTTGTGCTAAGGTTACAGATTCTCCCCACATGACAACCCTCGAAAAATCGCCTTTTCTCCAGGCTAAAACCCTGGGGTGCCGCGGCAGCTCCCAGGGCACTCAGCCACCCCTCTGTCTTCCCCTGAACAGACTCAGGTCTGCACACCCATTCTCCTTCGAGAATCATAAGGAGTCTCAGTGCACAGAGCTGCAGAACTGGAGCTAACAAGGTGGTCCCGAGATCTCATTTAGCAGAAAATGACGCATTCATGAATTTTTAATAGTCATAAAATTTATTAAGAACAAAGAACAAAGGTTTCCAAGGCAAAGCAGTTTGGCCTCCCAGTCTCCAGGAACCCCAGCCGACTGAGACTTGCATACCCAGGTGTCCATCAGCATTCATCAACCGTAACCTCTGCTTCCTTATTCCCGAGACAGCCCCCAAACACAAGGAGAAAAGACAAACAGTGCAATTACTTTTCAAAAATAGAGAAGAATCACAAAGGAGAGCGAGGAAGCTCCATGTTAGGTGGAGAGTCAGCTATGTGCAGAATGTGCAGTAGGTCCAGGAGGAACGGCTAATTGGAAGTAAAAGCACTTCCTTTAACCTAATCACCAACAGACAGCAGCGAAGGAAGCAAGGCCGACTGACATCTCAGAGCGCTGTGCAGCATATATTACAGTGCCTTCTAGCACAATGCCGGGTCCTAGCTGAAGGGGGTTTTAAAGGGAAAAAAGTCCTCAGTACCTATCAATTTTAAGAACAGTAACTTCTAAATAGGACATTTCCATGAAGTCACGAAGAGAGTTCTGTTCAGCCAGTGCTTATGGAACACCTCCTCTGAGCCAGCCTCTGTTAGAGGTGAGCATTCAGGACATAAAGACAAGGTCCCTGGTTGACAGTCTCTAATCCTAGGGGGGAGGTGGACACAGGCAAGGTCATACATGACCCCAGAGCAGGAGACTCTCTATGGGTGATTGGCACCCATATCCTAGCGTGCCAATTCCTGGGCACCCGGCTGGAAGGAACACAGGACCACTCTGGGCCCTGCTCGCTCCTCTCTCTGACAGGGCAAGGAGCTCTAGCAGCAGGGCTGGGACTTCTCCCAACTCAGCTCTCAGACCCTGCTCTCTGCTCCCATGGGACACACCCTGCACCCTTACCCAGCACTGGTTCCTGTGGCGGTGGAGCATCGCGTAGTGGAGCACACAGGCCCAAGTTTGCTCCTCCTTCCAGACTATCTGCTGTTTTTCATTTCATTTTTAACTTCTTCTCAGTCTCAGTTTCTTCATTTATAAAATAGGTATGAACTTGCCTCCTTTTCAGGGCTGCAGGTAGCAGGATGCCTGGCACCTGCTGGATGTCAATAAATGCCAGTATAACAAAACTTCCTGCCTGCAGAGACTGGGCTGTTTCTCTGTACCAGCCATAGCAGCATAAGTCTAATAGGCACTCATTAAGCCCATTGAGATGACAAGCTCCTCATTTACATGCTGAGCGCACGTGTGCATCATCATGCATCGCGCCAGGTGTTTACTGGTTGTTCTGTGTGACCTCAGCACTATACCTGGCATGCTGCTTGGCATACAATAGGTGCTCTATTAAAGTCTTCTGAATGAATACAGGAAAGAGTAAAAGAATACAGTGTCAACTATAACATGGCATATTATATTAATATAGTATAAGAAAAAAGCATGCATCCTTTAAAGAGGGCAAAAAATTAAATATGAAGACAAAGTTTTAAGAAACATGGTAGTTTTCCTTTAAAGGCGAAGGGAGTGTGGTAGATTGTATTACTGTCTAACATACTCAGTGCCCCTTCCTACAGGATTACGCACCCTCACCTCATTGCTTTCTGGCTGCTGCATAACTTGTTTGGCCAAAAGAACATGCATGGAAGTGACACGAGCCACTTCCCAGCAAGATGCTCAGGAGCTGTCCCGAGGTCTTTCCCCTCCCTGCTTCCTCTGCCCAACAGCAGCATGTCTCAGAGAGGACAGGGCTCACTGAGTGAAAGCAGACAGCAGAGCCCAAACCAGCCCGTGATGGGCACAGAACTTAACCGAGAAACAAGTGTTTTTGCTGCTTTAAGTCACTAAGATTCTGGGTCATTTGTTACTGCAGAATAAATTATCCTAAACTGAATGATACAGATTAGGCTTCAATTCAATTCAATCTAGTTCCTACTGCATTGGCACTAGGCTAGGCATCAGTGCAAAGAGATGATGAAGACGGGATCCCTGCCAAAGGTGGCTCCCCGTGGAGAGACAAACACCTAAATAAATAACAGTGCCACAGCATGAGATGTACAGGCCTTGAGGACAAGCACTGTCGGAGGCCTTGACCGCAGTGGCATGGGGAAGCCCAAAGGAGTCCTAAAGGATGAAGATGTGATTAGGCAGATTGAGTGTGGGCAGGGCCCTCCAGAAAGTTGGAAGAGGATTGGCTACTCATGACCTCAAGCCCTTACGACCTATAGGTTGTATTGTTCCAGCATTTTTTCTTTGTTTTTCCCTTCTGCTACGGAACAACTGAAAATGCTACAATGAAAGAAGTGAAAGAGCATGTACTGTTTCTGGCTTTCAGAAGCGTATAACAGTACTCTTGTATGCTCTTTTATCATGTCCAACTGAGAAACCTGTAGCCTTTGTTCTGTGGCCCAGTGATCTCCCCTCTCTGCTCAGCTGCCTGCTTGGTATCTTACTGCATATCCTCTGGTGCCTGCAAGCTCTGGAAAAGCTCCCACTACCAAGACTCTTACGTTCTTTCCCAGGATGGGAAGCACAGTCTGTTTCCTATAGTCCCAGGATCTTGGGGATCTCCAAAAAGACCCTGAGATCAGGTGGGAGAACAAAGTCAGAGGGGACAGCAGGACTCAGCAGGCCTTTGGGCCAGACCAGCCTGGGCTCGAATCATGTTGCTAGCAGACAAGTGACATGTACATTCAGAGTCACCCATCCTCAAGGTACATGCTGTCTACTCATTGCAATCCTCATCTGAAATGAGGATTTTTTTTACCCTTTCTCCTCTCCAGAATGACATATTATAATACTAATACAGAAGAGTACTCTAAGTTCTCCAAGGAAAGAGAAGCAACTACTATTTACAGACCAGTTACTACACACTAGACAGGTACTGTGCCAGGGCCATAAGAGCTATTCACTCAATTAGTCCCCACACCAGCCTAGCAAGGGTGGTATTGCCATCACCCACATTTCAGAGAGGTTAAGTAACTTACCGAAGACCACGCACTGAGCAAAGGTAGGAAGAGAGGAATCCGACCCAGTCTCTGATGTCCCGACAACCATGACCTTTCCATTGTTCATTAAGTGGAGAGAATATCAGCTATTAATACAACGGGACTTCAGACACACCCATGAGCCACAATAGCAAGAGTCCACAGATAGTAACATTCATCATTTCAAGTGTGTGTGCAGGCATGTGAAACCATATGCATGTGTCTCCAAACACACAGCACACTGACTGTGCATGTCTAATGCAGTCACTCCAAATAGAAAGACTGGCGAAGGCAGTAGACAAGATGGCTCGGAAGGGGCAAATGTCTGTTCTCACACTTTAAGATTCAGCATCTCTGTGTCAGGAATGAGACAGAATGCAGCCCATCACATGCCTCCCACCCAGAGTGCCCACCGGGCCCCACCCCTGGATGGCCCCACCTGCTGTGCTTATCTGCAGTGCAGTCTGTCCCTCCCATCGGACCCTGAGGTCCCAAAGCCACTGTTCTTTCACTATCTGTATCTCCAGAGCCCAGCACACAGCTTGGCATCTAGTAATGACTTGATTCACAGTTGGGGCGAATGAGCAAGCAAAGTGTGATGGAGCTCACCATAGTACGCTTCTTATGGCCTCAGTTCAAATCCTGGCTTGGACACAGACCAGCAGTACCACCTGGGGCATGTGGCTTGACCTCACCAAGCCTCAGTTTCCTCAGGTGGCAAGCAAGGATATGATAAGGACCACAGGGCGATATGACAGATCTGAAAACCTTGTGCTAACACTGAAGGCCTATACAACGGGAACTCCTATAGCACAAAGGTGTCAGCAAATGGTCAGTGCAGAAAGCCTTTGAGTACCCCTTCTCCTCCAGTGCCAACAGGCATTAAGGTTCAAGCTCTAGAAGCCAAGGAAAAGCTCTCCTCTGACATGGCTGGTTTTACTGTGTCTATCTTGGGCAGATTCCAGTGGCTAATAGGTCTTTTAAGTTAATGTAACTTCACAAAGACTTTCTAAACAAACATAAATTAAATGATTCCACTATGCCAGCCTCATTCCCGCCAACAGTTTTAACAGGCAAGTACCTTGCTCTAAGACACTGCCTTGTTACCTTGTTAGCCAGTTCTCAACACTGAAATATTTCTCTCACTACGTGAAAAATGTGTAAGCCACAGTCCAAGGAAAGGCTCAGTGATTTTTCTGGGCCATAAAGAGCCTTCTCATAACCTGTGGCATGCCTTCTACAAGACCCGCACCCCAGAGAGGAAAGTCCTCAGACTGACTTCAGCCCTGCCAATCCATGCAGGCCCAAGCCCCAGGGACCAGCCTGTCCAGGTTCAGGCCATCCCCACAGCGCAGACTCAATAAGCATCCTGATCCTTCTCTTCCTACTCTTTCTCCAACCCACAGTAGGTTGGGGCCCCATTCCTGGGCTGAAAAGCACTTCTCCCTTAGGAGAAGAGGGTCTCCTAAGCTAAGGAAACAGAGGTGCCAGCTATGTCCAAACAGAAAGAGCAAGGCATCAGGAGCCCACAGACAGGGGTCCAGGTCTCACCTCTGCCACCGGAAGCGGGTTGCAGCCTCTTCTTGACCTGCAGGACTACTGATCCCCAGTGCTGCTCACAACTCACCGGCATGTCAAATGAGATGACAGGTGGAAGTTGGGAATTATGGAACCTGGGACACAAGAGGTGTTAGGAAACTCAGCAATGGACAGGAGGGAGGACAGGGGAGGGTGAGGAGGGAGAGAGAGGGAAAGTAGGAAGGGAGACTGGGCAGGAAGGACCCAGGTCCCAGGAGCCTGAGGTACCTCTGGCTCTCCAGAGAAAGGCCCCATTCCCAGGAAATGGGAGAGGAGCTCAGCCTCCCTCTGCCTTCCCCACAGTCTAACTCACAGGAGGAAAGGGAACAAAAAGGTTCATATTTTCCAGTACCTTGCAGCTTACAGTCAGCTCTACTTCTGTTTTCTCATGGGACCTAACAGAGGGCCCAGCTTGCTGTACTGGACCTAAGTGAAGCCTGGCCTGTGATACCCGCCCACTGCTCTCTGTCCAGGCCACAGTGCAGCCTTTCTGGTGTCACAGAGAGACAGCTATACCCTGAAGGGACAGGAGCCAGGTGGTTGGACAACCTCTGCCCTCTGTGGAATCTACCCCTCCCCAGCTCCAACTCCTGCCTTCCCCGAGCGAGTGGATGGCAACACACCCACACAGATGCCCAAAGCAGAACCATCCTTTCTTTCTCCACACCCCACACCCACAAGTACTGCCAATTCTTCCTCCTTCCTGAGGATCTCTGGAATCAGCCTCTTCTCTCTGCACCAAACAGCACCCCAGTCCCAGCTACTGTGACTCACCCTTAGACGAGCTCCCACTGGCCTTCACTCCCTTCCAGGCTCTTCCTGAAAGGCCAATCTCATCCCCTCATCCTCCTGCCCTCTCATGACCACCCCTTCCCCTCACAGGAGACCCAGCTTTGACCTTGGCTCCTGGGCCCCGCTGCCTCTGCAGTTTCCCCCTGGACTCTACTCTCCACCCTCTCACCAGAGCTGGAGCTCTGAACAGCCTCCAGCCTGCAGAATCCAGTGTGACCCCCTCCCTGACCTCCTGGCCTGGCACAGGCTGTCCTCTCTGCCTAAGCAACCCCCCACCCAAACACCCTCTGTCAGTCCAGCTCCTCTGGCCCGTATATCGCCCTTGAAGGCCACATCCACAGAGAAGCCACCCCTAAGGCCCCACCCAGGCTGGCTGGGGGATGAGTCCTGCTTGGCAGCCCCTGCCCGGGCAAATACCCCACCTGCCTGGGGGCCCCAGGCACTGAACAAAGGACTGTGCCTCATTCTCAGTTGCATGCCTGACAGGATGACATGCATTCGATAAATGTGGAATAGACGGTATGAATGAATGCCAAGGCACCAGCTACAAATTTTTAGTTTTTATTATAAAAGGATGTACCCTATTGCCAATATTCCCTATTGCCACCCCATCCTCATGCCCTTGTGCCACCAAAGCTCTGGGGAGAAGTTAACGAAACACATTGCAGAAGACAAATACTTTTATCTCTCTCAGCTTATCAAACACCCACTGTATAACACTGAGGTGGGGGTGAGCCCAAGACTCAATCGTGAGGAGGGGGCTCTATACAGAACAACACTTCATACTTGTTTTAATCAAAGTTTTCCCATAGGAATAGACTTTAATTAAGATGATGACAAGACATTTTGGGAGGATCTACCCAGGACTCTGGGAGCACACAATCCTCCTGTCCACTAACAGGTGTGCCCCTCTAAGAAACTCTACTCCCTCTGGGCAGGCCACTTAGAGAACAGCCTTCTCCCCTCCAAGCCAGCACACAGCCCCGACAGTCTCCCAAGCAGAACGTGGGTGAGGTTTCAGACTCCTCTGCCACAACCTATGCCCCACACGCCATAGCCCTGGCCGTGACTCAACACACAGCAACATAGGTCTCTAATGCCATGGTCAAAACATTTTCTATGTGTCCCTCAGCAAAACTACAGCATTTGAGGCTTACCTGGGATAACAGAGAATGACAGCTTCAGATCCCAAAGAATTTCTTCAAAACAACATGGAGGATGCAAAAGAAAACGAAAGTTGTTTATTTCCCCCCTTTGCCAAGATGCTCGCAGGGGAGGCAGAGGGAAAAAAGATCCAAGTTCAAACTTTCCATGCCTGACATTTGCCCAGCCCCTGGCCAGGGCCTCCCTTTGTCCTGGGTGGTCAGCACGAAGGCACAGCAGCCCTGTTTCCTCTAATTAACTGCCTCTGAAGGAAGACAACTAGGTTCTCCTTTCTGTCCCCAGCTTTCCCAATAGAGTAAGGAGAGGAGGAAGAAATGGTTTCAACAACCAGAGTGCAGGTGGAATAAAAGAGCCATTATATTTGATGGTGCATGTTTCTACAACAAGGAAAATAAGTTTTGGTATTGCCTCCCTGCATGAGCAGATGTTGAACAGGCATGTGCAGAGATGGACTCAATGTAGATTGGCCTTTGAGGCGTCCATCCAAGAGCACAGTTCTAAGATGTGGAGTCAGTGCACACAGCCACATGTCCCCAGCTGAGCAGTCAACCTGGGGACACAGTGGCCATATGCTGGCATTCCCTGGACAGTCTGGGTTTAGGCCTGCTGTCCCTGCAAAATTACTTCTGTTATCATTGTCTCCATGTCATTCTCAAAAATACCCAAGAATGGATGAAAATCCTGTGGTCACACTGCTCACCAGTCTCTGTCTGCTCTTGGAATGACCAAGAGGTCAGCAAGTCAACCTACCTACCCAGGCCCAACCCAGACAAGTGACGAAACTGAAAAAATCGAAATGTTACACTGAGAAGAGGATATGAATGTAAATAAAAATCATTGAGAAATTTCTGTGAAATTAGAAAATTGTCAAATGAACAAAAGTGGTTTCCTGCCTCTAGAGTTGCTGACGCTGAAGGCACAGAGGAAACCACGCTTGTCTGAACAGCACCAGGAGCCAAGTCAAAGAAGGTGCTGAGAAAGGTTTTCTGTCCCTAACCGCCCTGTGTCCACCTGGGAGGCTGGCAGGTGTTGTGGTAGGAGACAGGTGAGGGCCAGGCCCCGAAATTGCTCCAGCAGCCGTCCTGACAGACCCACTCCTGAACCTCAACGTGCACAAGCACACCTGGCCCTCCAGGGCGCTGCTGCCCTCCCCGAGTCCCCACTAGCCTCCCCCACGCACCCTGTGGGCCACCAAAGAGGAAGAAACGAGCCATAAGCATAAACAGCACGTGAGCAGCACAGAAATGGGCGGAGTGGGAGAACTGCCTTGTCCTCCTGCACAGGAACCAGGGCCACACTCGATTACCCAGGGCTTGATGAGGAAGGCAGCTCGAGATTACTCAGGCTTGTGTTTCTCCCCCAGGCCTGCTTGGCTGAGAGATGGATGGGGAGTCTGAGAAAACAAGAGGCTCAACTCACAGCTCGCCCCGGCTCAACTCCTGCTCCAATACTTAAGATGATACAAGTTACAGGTAAAACATAATATAAAATGGAAAATTGTGTCTTGGGGTCTTAGACTCTCAAGAGCTTGGATATTCAGTCTCCCAGGAAAGGCAGGAATTCCCAAGATAATGTCTCTGCCACCTGACAGGTTCTTCTTGCACCATCCAGTGATGGGAAAACTCAACATCCGCCTGCCCCAGCAGCTGCAGCATCAGTAGAGAAGACCCCGCCACTTATTACACCGAGTGCCCGCCGTGGATACAGCCACGTCACTTCATGGAAACCTCATGGCAACCCAGAGAAGTAGATAATAGAGTCTCCATTTTGCAGATGCTAAAGCTCAGAGAGGTTAAGTAAATTAAGTTACTGAACTCAGGTTGGTTTGAGTTCAAGGTTCCTTCCGTGACATCCAGCCAGTGAGGGCCCCAGGCCCACCAAGGCATCACCGTAGAAGAAGGGAGTAAAACGTGCCCCACACCACCCACTGCATTGACTCTTCCCAGGTGCTTGTCATGTGTGCTCTTTCTCACTGCGAATACCACTCTCTCTTGCAGATGTGGAAATGCGGCTTAAAGACCGCAGTGTGTAGAGGCAGGTGGGGACCCTGGTTTATGTGCTCTTCTGGGGCAAGTTTGGGGGGGGTCCCAAGAATCTGCATTTCTAGCAAGTTCTCAGGTGACAGTGCTGCTACTGGTCTAGGGTCCACACTTTGGGAACCACAGCTCTAACGGGAGAGTTTCAAGCAAGCAGAGAAGTGTTCATTTATGCTGCAGGTGAACACGCAGAAACCCCATTTGATCAAGACCAAGGCCAAGGCATTCTCTTCAAAAACTTTCTGCAAATCTCTCATTAAAAAATACAACAAAGCTCAATCTCCCTCAGCCCGGCACATCCCCGCACACTCCCACAACAGCACCGGCACTGGCACCCAGTCCACAGGAAGCACCCACCATCCCGAGACAGCCTCTCCCTCCCTGTCTTTACCTGTGCTCAGGCTCTGCCAACCCTCCCCAACTCCACACTGTCTGCCCATCCTTCAAGGCCCACATCAGCTGCTCTCTGTTCTAACAATCTCTTCAGAAAATAACCTTCACATTTATGGTCAGGTGACTTTAAACAAAGGCACTAAAGCAATTCAGTGGAGAAAGGACAGTGTCTTTAACATGAGGTCCTGGAACAACTGGATATCCATATTTAACAAAAAACTTAGCTTTTACCTGACATCATACACAAAAAATATTTAGCTCAAAAAGTATTACAGACCTAAATGTCAGATGTAAACTATAAAGAAAACATAAGAGAAAATATTTGTGACTTTAGATTATGCAAAGTTTTCTTAGATATGACACCAAACACACAATCTATTTTTAAAAAATTGATAAACTAGACTTCATCAACATTTAAAATTTCTGCTCACTGTTAAGAAAAAGACAAACCACAGGCTAGGAAAAAATATTTCCAAACCATATATCTGACAAAGGGCTTGCAACCACAACATATGAAGAACTCTTATGACTCAATAACAAGGAGACTACCAAACCAGTTTTAAAAAGTAGGCAAAAGCCAGGCATGGAGACTCACGCCTGTGGTCCCAGCTACACCGGGGGATCACGTGAGGCCAGGAGTTCGAGGCCGCAGTGAGTTATGATTGTGCCACTGCACTGCAGCCCAGGTGACAGAGTGAGACCCTGTCTCTAAAAAACTAAAAAAAGTGGGCACAAGACCCAGACACTTCACCAAAGGAGTCATCTATGAGTGGCTTATAGCACCTGAGAAGACGTTCATCATTAGCCATGAGGGAAACGCAAATGAAAGCCACGGTGAGATACCACTGTGCATCTTGTACAACATTGAAGTCAGAAACTTACACAAAGTAACCTGCTCAGAGTCTAGCCATGAGGACTCAGCTGCCACCTGGGCCCCCTTTGTCTTCTGCAGTCACCAGAGCCAGTGACACGCAGGCACCTGGAGGTGAGGACAAGGTCCGCTCCTCTCTGTATTTCTGTCCCTGAGAAGAGCAGCATAGGGCAGGCTGGGCTGGGCTGGGAGGGAGACACAGGGTCCCCGAACAAACTACTCTGCATGTGCATTTGAGCTCCTCTGAACTTAACTAGCTGTGTGAGGAGCCATTCTGTACCTCCCTAGCTACACGGAGGTGTCCGTCAGATGGGGATGGTAACCCTTGCCCTAAAAAAACACAAAAAATTACCAGTTTAAGTCATTGTTAATAGAGGAAGGAGCATAACCTGTGACAAATATATAGACGCTGCTCAAGCTAATTTGTGCCGCAAAGTCCCAGACATCCCAAACTCCACTTGCCCCTGCTCTCCCTCGACCCCTGAAAACAAGGTGCAGTGGACAGTGTGAATGCTGTTGCTTCCTTGGTGGCCACAGCCTGTCCCATGCTGCCCTACCCAGAGCCACTCACCTGAAGCTCCAGGGCTGTGTCAGCCACCAGAAGTCCCTGGGAGGTTTCCAAATCCTGTGGGCCTCTGGCAGCCCTGACCAGTGCCAGCATCGCCCCAGTTTCTCTCCCTGGGCAACTGACAAGCCCTAATTATCTGATGAGCATAATGACTTAGGGCTGAGAACACACGGGATATGGCTTCACATCTTCATCCAATCATTTCCAAACCTCTGACAGTAAGCGTTTTTCTATTTTCTTTTCAGCCATGAAGGGGAAGAGTGAGGGTTTCTTAATGCCCACTGCCCCACTGAGGTGGAAATGCCTGCATGTGCTAGGCACTGGTACAATGACGCCACGCTAGGTACGGTAGGTAAGGGAACAAGATCGAGTGAAATAGCTTCGTCAAAAAATTGATAAACATCAGTGCCTGCAAATGGAGAGTCACAATAGGATCTATGAAGAAGCTTTGGAAAAAAATCACTGAATAGGATCAAGCCTCTACCTCCTATAACTAACTTAACAAGGAGTAAAGAAAAAGAAAGAAATCAGAGAAACAAGTTAAACACCACTACAGTCCTGCAACTGGCAAAATTCCCACTTGTACAACCTAGTTTATTCAATGAAAAATCTGCAAGAGGAAAAACAGGTAAACAGGAAACCTACAGATTAAAAATGGATTTCAGACATGTCAATTTCTTAAATTCTGATTCACACAAATGTTAATAAATATGACACTGAGATCATTGGAAATGTAAACATTGACTAGATATTTGTTGATAACAAGGAATTGTTAATTTTAAAGCATAATATAGTATTGTGATTTTTTTAAAAGAGTTCCAGCATTAGGCAAGGCCCAGTGTCTCATGCCTATAATCCCAGCACTTTGGGAGGCTGCGACAAAAGGATTGTTCAAGGCCAGCAGTTTAAGACCAGCCTGGGCAATACAACAAGACTCCATCTCTAAATTTTTTTTTTTTAATTAGCCAGGTGTGGTTGTACATGCCTGTAGTCCCAGCTACTCAAGAGGCTGAGGCAGGAGGATCGCTCAAGCTCAGGAGTTCAAGGTGACAATGAGCTATGATGGCCATGAATTGCTACTTGTAGAAGCTGGGTGACAGGTACAGGAGAGTTCATTATACCATTATGGTACTTTGTGTATATATTAGAAATCTCCATGATAAACTTACTAAAAATACATTGTGATGGCTCATGAGTATATGCCATGCTACCATCTGCAATGCCCTTTCCCTCTGGCACCTTCACAGAAGTTGCCCAGTCCCGAGATGGGCGTGGCTGGGATTCTTACTCCCCTTGGACAGGTGAGGAGCTAAATGGCAGAGAGGTAGAAGGACGGCCACAGTTCTGAGCAAGAACCAGCAGAGCTGAGATTATGACGCACACCTCCGCTCAGTCCAGGGCACTCTCTTTTTGCACAAGATAAAGTGAACCCCTTTCCTAAGAGACGGGTGAGACATTTGGCAGCCCAGAGAGGTGGATGGGCTTCACCCAGGAGATTTGACTATGGAGCTGAGTGGCCAGTCCAGCCCTTAGGAAGAAATGAGGAGTTCTAGTTCCCAGACCAATTGGAGCATCATGATTGAGGGAAGACTGGGCCTAAGGGTTTAAGTGACAAGCCCTGACCAGAACGTAAGCACCAAAGATAAGGTGAGACTTGTGTCAGTACTTATTATCTCTTCCAGATGAGCGGAAGGTTAACTACCACCCTATCCCCCTTAAAAACCTCCTGCCCAAGTGAGGCTTGCCTTAAGAACTAGGTGGGGAGTGGGGCTGAGAGCCCGTGAGTGGGGGCTCTGGTGCACACACCTCCCCAAGGAGGAGGGGTACACGGTGAATGGCCAGACGCTGCAGCAGAGCTGCTGACTCGCCAACCAAACATGTCCTGAACACCAAAGTGCACTGGACAGAGGACCAAAGTGGTGGGAAGATCCAGAGATGCACGAGACACAAACACTGCCCTCAAAGAGCTCACTATCTTTGTCTGCCTTTGTGGCTCCTGCACTTTGCTGCTGCAAGTTAGTCACCAGGCGAGATTTAAATATCCTGATGCCCAGGTTGCATCCAACCAATCAAATCAGAATGTTGGCAGGGTTGGGGGTAGGGTCAGGCATCACTCTTTTGTAAAGAACCCCTGATAATTACAATATGCAGCAAAGTCTGGGGACCTCTAGTCTGGCAAGAGTGAGAATTTGAGGGAGAAAACAACCGACCCCATCCAAGAGGCATTCAGAACAACATGACATTCCTTCTAGCAAGAAGACCAGGGAGGATACAAGGCAGAGCTGGCTTGAAGCGGGGCTCAAAGGAAAAGAAGAAATGTGGCTCAAGTGCGGTTATGTGGTGCTGACTGTGTGTGCAGTCTGGGATGTGGGGTGAGCCTCCGCAGACCACATTTTCGCTCTGCCTACAGCTCCCTGCCAGGCTCTGCCCATGCGGCGCTAGCAGGAGGCCTTAGGACTGCAGGAGGAGGAAGGGACCTGCACGCTCCCTGAGGGTTTTCTGCCTGTCTGTGATCCCAGCAACACTCCACCAAGACCCCAGGTGCCCCTTCCTCAGAGGGCCACCATGGCCCCCAGAATTCTAACTTTGATGATTCCAAGCCCTTGCTTGGAACCCAGCCCTAAGGCCGTGCTTCTCTCTGCAGCTGGAACAAGATCCCTCAACCCAGCGGCCGACTTTATGACTCATGCACAACTCCATGTCAGACCCACTCGATAATAACTGGCATGGTTTCTCCCTCCTGGCAGATGACAAGAGCACTTTCTCAGCCTCACTCTAGACACCACTGAGAAACCGGGCAAATGAGGCCCCAAATCACCACTAATTACTTGAGCAAAAATCTAGTCCAGTCATTTCCACAAAAGGGAAACAGAAGCCCTTGAATGCATGCCCTTCACACAGGCCATCATGTACTCCAGCTGTGGGACCCTGATGGGGGAAGGTTTTGAAAGCGTAATAAAGGGCCACCCCAAAGAAGACAGCATCACCACCAACTGCTGAGCACCTGCTGCGCCTCAGTGTGGTGCTGGGTACTTCACATGGATTAACATTACTACTTACAATGATGGGTAGGACGTGGATTATTATCCCTATTTTGAAGAAAACCAGTCATAAGCTCAACAAGGCCAGGTGACTTGCCCAAGAGAGATAAGCCAGCTTGTGGCAGAGCCAGACTGCAAAAGGGCTCTGTGTGGCTCCAGGCTATGCTCATTTAGCCTTTGTCCAACAGAGTAAGCAGCTGAACACTGATCTGCAGGCAAGGAGGGGCACGTGTCAGGATGAGCCACGTGCAACACACCTCCCATATGCTGAAGAAAGGCTCTGGGCACGTCCCCACTGGAGAGGCCACTCAAGAACAACAGAGGAAAAAACCCAGAAGGAAAATCTCATATCTAAGACCTCTGAGGAACAAAAAGCTGCACAGTATATGGACACCCAGTCAAATAATCATATTTTTCTTTTTTCACAGAAAAGAATTTCTCCTGTCATCTGAGTCAGCAAACCACTGCATCTTCCAAAGTATTAAATTTCTCTAATCAAATTGCTTCTCTAGGCTGAACTCTAAACATTTCTTCCTTCTGCCTATTAATCATTCGGAGGCTCCTATTGATTCAAGAGCCATCTGGGTTTCTATTAGGAAAACTTTAAAACTGCTAATTAGCAGGGAGGCAGTTTGGGGTGGCAGAGACCCCGGACAGGGAATCAGGAGCCTGGGCTTCTAACAGTCGTCTGCCAAGGGCTTGCTAGATGAACTTGAGCCTCCGTTTCCCCTACAAGCAGTTGAAGGGACAAGAGCACATCAAAATGATTTCTCCTTGTTTCTAGAAGCTAAGTTTGTAGGGTTTTTGTTGTTGTTGTTAAGCTAAATTTCTGAAGGACTCTCCTGTTTTCCTTTTAGATGAAAAACAAGGTATCAAGAAAATAAAAAATCATCTGCATTTCAGAAGGATTACAGAAGGGAACACAGAGGGGTTGAGAAATGCTAAAATAATATAAATAAGGTTAAATAACAGCTAGCAATAAAACTGAGCTCCACACAATTAAGTATCACACTGATGATTCATAAGGTACTTTGGAATGTTTCAAGGATTAAATCAAAAACAAAAAGAGACAGTTGAGAGAGAGAGCTAGATATTTGAGTTCGGGGCTGCGCTAGGCTTGGATAAACAGTAACGGGAGACAAGAGCATAACCCCCAGGAGATGAGACTGCACAGAAATCCTCAAGGAGAATTCCAGAGTACCCCAAGTTGTCGATTGCTCGGGGAGCTCTTCCCCGTCCCTCTTGCACCAAAGCCACTCTCTGATCCAAGAGGGTGCACTATCAAGACAGATGACAGAGCTGATCCCCTCAGACCCTCCCAGCAATAAATCTCTCCAACTATGACGGTGTTTGGATGCATTCTCTGAACACGGTGCCTCTGCAGTGAAGGAGGATGGAATTAAACTGGGTATCCTCAAGCATGTAATGAGATAACATCTATTACCATAAATTATAAAGAGATTTATGCATAAATGAGGGTTGTCACAAAATTTAATTTTAATGGTTTAATAATTAAACAAAAAAACACAATAATTATCATATCTTAATTTTCCAGTAAATTTGCGGCTGTTGACACTGTATCCTCTTAAGAAAGTTCATGCTGTTTCATTCAGAAAAGCCTTCTACTGTTTCCCTTCATCCCTTGAAACTGGATGAGAAGGAATGTCCAGGTCTGTGGGGCACAGCCTCAAGACTTATGGACAACCCCTGCGCAGAGGCCTGTGGTAGTGAAAGGGCAGCTGGCACTCAGCAGCCGGTTCCAGTTCCAACTGACTGCATGCCCCTCGGCAAGCCTCAGCTTCTCTGACTCAGAGGGGAAAATGGGTGCAAAGCCTGTAGACCCACTGGCAGGATTACAGAAGCCAGGCATGTGAAAGTGGCCTTGCATGACACCACTCCTGGGATAGAAATGAAAGTTAATATTGGCCTCCAGCTGCATGACTGGGGACAGCGTTTTGAGTGTCATGACTGAAGGTGCGGAGCCCAGGAAATATAATCACTACATGCCAAGCATCACAAAGCATGCTGGGCAAGGGTAAAGTTAACTAATGGTCCTTAATTACAGAACCGATGCATCAAGCATGTCACAGAAACTCACAAGCTGAGAGATGAGTCACTAATTTCCAAAGGACCTTTTAAAGAGCAGATTAGGAAGGTAGAAAAGCACTTCCTACACTCATTTGCTTAAATGTTCTATTAATATTTTAAATTATAAGACTAAGAAGATATCACTAAGAAATAATGGTGACAGGAGTGGTCTTTCTAATTTTGAAAAATGTGACTTATTCAGAGGCTGTGAACAACCCTTCCATGCTACCACCACACACACCCACCCCTGTGCCCCGCTCGAGCTCACCACTCCTTCTGCCTGCACGGCTCTCCCCTTCCACTCTGGCCCTCACGAACTCCTGCTTGTCTGTCAGGTCCTGCTGTGGACTGAATATTTGTTTCCCCCAAAATCCATATGTTGAAATCCTAACCCCTAAGGTGATGGCGTTAGGAGATGGGGCCTTTGGGAAGCGATTAGCACATAAGGATAGAGCCCTCATGATTGGGATCAGTCCTTACGAAGTTAGCTCAAGAAAAACCCCTGGCCTCTTTTCCAATGTGAGGACACAGCAAGAGGGCTCCATTTGTGAACCCGGAAGTGGGGCCCTGCCTGATACAGGATCTGCCAGTACCTTGATCTTGGACTTGCAGCCTCCAGAACTGTGTGAAATACATTTCTGTTGTTTATAAGTCACCCAAGTCTATGGTGTTTGTTGTAGCAGCCCAAGCAAACTAAAGCATGTTCCATATTAACATCACTTCCTCCAGGAAGCCTTCCCAGCCACCCTCTTCTGCCCCCCAGCCTGGGTTGGGTACCCACCTATGTACTTTCAACTCTCCTCGCACTGTGCCACTATTGCTGTGTGTGTGCTTTTCCTCCATACCAAATTATCAGGCTGTGAAAGCACAAGCAGTCCCACACTCACTCACCATCCTCACTCCCAGCAAAGCCTGACACCTGGTAGGCACTCAGGAAACATTTGTTGAATGAACAAATGAACACCCTGGAAGCCAAAGATCCAGTTTGCTTCTCTGCCTCACCCTTTCTTCTGCTGGCTAGAGTTGGTCTTCACAATGCTCAACGCAACTTACCAAAGGTCACAAAGAGCAGAAAGAGGGGAAATAAGCAGAATTGGTCCCCGCCCACCCTGCTCCAGCCTCTCCTGTACCACTCCAGGCTTAGCTCGCAAGTCACCTCCCCTTGGCACATGGTGCAGCCAGACACAGCCTTGGCATGGGACAGACGTGGTTCTAAGTGACTTTGATCAACTTAGTTTGCTTATCTACTAATATAAAATGAGGACAAAATCTCCCACATGGGGATATTATGAGGATTAACTGTGATTTCACACAGGAAATGTTAAGTCAATATTATTTCCATCTTTTCTTCCCGTAGGAGCATGTTGCTCCTCCTCCGTGCTGCTACGGATATATTTCTACCATATCTCTTGTACTGGGTAAAATGAGATCACCTCTTTCTACCAGGAGGAGGGGAAGAGGCAAGCAACACAAAAATCTAATTGGGGCAGTTGGTCTCTCTCTTACATTGCAGACCATCCTTGAATGCAGGGTGCAAACAGTAGCATCAAAGCCACATTAATCTCAGAAACATGGCTCTTTCTTTATGACTAGGCTGTGCTATTTCCAGAAGAAAGCATTGTGCACCTGCCTACTTCCTAGGGAGCAGTAGGAGCACCACCTGTTGCTCTTGTTGGAGAGAGGAAGATGGAGTCTGAGCAACACCAGCCCCCATCTACGAGCAGAGCCCACCCTCTCCCCACTTCAGAGTAGCAAAGCCCAGGCAGAGGGAAGCTTGCTTTGGCATCTAGCAAAGCTCGAAGG
The DNA here is from genome assembly GCA_963574885.1 of Lepilemur ruficaudatus. Classification (NCBI taxonomy): domain Eukaryota; kingdom Metazoa; phylum Chordata; class Mammalia; order Primates; family Lepilemuridae; genus Lepilemur; species Lepilemur ruficaudatus. The sequence continues at coordinate 55,039 of CAUYRT010056124.1, forward strand.
GCAGCAGGGAAGAGTCCTCACAGGAGAAGGGGAGAGCCAGGAGAGGCGTGAAGCTCAGGACTGTGGGAAGGATGGGGTACGGAGGAAACAAAGCCTAGATGTATCAGGACCACATTCAAGGCCAAGGTCTATACGGTGTTTCCTGGTGCTGGCAAGTAAGGCACAACCACCTCCCCTTTCTCCACCTGAACTTCTCCATGAGAACAAAAGAACTGTGAACCCCTCCATGAAGGCAGAGCATGCATCTGACCCTCGGAGGCTGGCAAGGTGACAGAGGTTTAAGAAAGGGAAAGGAAGTGATTTCCTGCCCTGAGCCTCAGGGCCCAAACCTCCCAAACAGGGACTCATGGCAGAGTCACCATGAGGGTTAGTAGGTGTCCTCAGCAGTGGAGACGCTGGAGAGAATACCTATCATGATGTCCCAGATAAACGAAATGTCACGATTTCCAGTTTGCCCACTGCTCCCACCACTACCAGAACAGCAAAATGCCCTGGTCAGGCAGAAGAGGTGGGGCTGCCCCAGCAGGGACAGACACTTGTCACACTGTGCGGTGCTCCCCCGCTAGGAGAGGTCCTTATGTATTCATCTCAGCACTCCTGGAGCCTGATGCAGGGCTTACCACACAGCAAGTTCTTGAAGTATCAATATTTATTGAATGAATATTTTATGAATGGATAAAAGGATATGTGAGCTAGGAACATTCAGAAATGAGAATTTAAATAAAAAGCTTAATAACGAAGAAGGCTGACGCACAAGACTAAATTGCCATTATTTGCAACTGGGATTGTTAATATCATTCAGCCTTCGCTTGCCAAGAATGATTCAAGCTTACTAATATGAGCTTAGCAATTTATAATTTTTATAAAGTGCTTTATATTAGTGCCATAAGAAGACAAGATTTATGCTCTTTGGGATCTTGGGCTACATCAAAACACCTAGACGTGACAGACTAGACAGAAAGCAGATAGTTCCCTACACAATTATGGAGAACATCCCTGGGTCCTGCAGCTGCCAGCAGCTTAGACCCCAAAGGATGCATCAGTGCCTTCTGAAAGCACCTGCCTTTATCCTTAGGGGCCTAAGCACCACATTCAACCACAGACCTCAGGGCTCACACACGGAAGAGCACGTGAGCCCCCCACACATATCCACACCCGTGTGGGAAGTTCTGTCCAGGGAATGAGAGAAAGGTGATCTTAGGAAGGAGGGTTTTCTGGCTCCTCTCTAAGTAAGGCCATAAATGCTACCCCCTCCACCCTCTAGCCACGGAATCTCTGGCTTCCAACTACAGGGCTACAGGGCCTGACTTGACATTCATGTGTGTCATTAACAATCATCGCATTAAATATGAATACCCTGGAAACCACCACATAGTGAGTGCATTAGCATGGAAATGAATAAGTGGCATATTTACACAATGAAATATTAATAGCAGTCGAAATGAAAGAACCAGATTTATATTTAGCTCCAAAGGATAATGCTGATTTTAAAAGTTTAAAAAGGACATAGATGATACGGAACCACTTATGACATTAAAAAAAAACTCTGAAAATAATGTTTGGTTGTGGATATATGTATATACAATAAAAGTAGTAAAACATGTATGTGAATTGACACCATCACCTCCAAGGCAGAAATTACCCTGAGGAGGAAAGAAAGAGAAAAGAAGATGGATGAGGTGGGTAGGAGAGTAGGGTTGAGCTATTTTTTTCTTTTGCTTATTTTTCCCAACATTTTCTCATGAAAAATTTAAAATATAAAGTTGAAAACACTTTACAGCGAACACCCTGCATGCCCACTGCGAGATGCTGCTGCTAACATTGTACTCTACTTGCTTTATCACCTAATTGGTCCATCTGCCCAAACCTCTGCCCACCCATTAATCCATCTGATATTTTACACATTTCAAAGACGATTGCAGATATCACGCACAGACCCCAAATCCTTCAGTTATTGACTAGAGTTCAACACTTGTTTACAATGTTTGAAACACAGAAATCTCAAGTGAACATTTGCTGACTTTTACCAAATGTACACACTTGTGTAGCCCAAACCCCTACTGAGTTAGACACCATGACCACCACCCAGAAAATCACCCATGCTCTTTCCCACTCAGACCCCCTCCCAAGCCCTCCAGAGGAAACTCATGTTTTGATGTTTTTCCATCATAGACTGGTTTTGCTTATTCTAGGATTTCATATAAATGGAATCACACAGTTTATGCTCTTTCAGGTTAGGCCCATTTTACCCAGCACAATGTTCCTGAGATTCGCTCATGTTGAGTAATTCGCTCATTTTTGCTGCAGAGTACTGTCCCATTTGTAAGAAAATACCACCACCTGTTTATCCATTCTCCTATAATGGACACATGGGCTCTTTCTATTTTTTGGCTAGGAACATTCTTATACTGGTCTTTTTGTGACCATATGTTTTATATTTTTCTTGAATAAATTACTAGGGTTGGCCAGGCATGGTGGCTCACTCCTATAATCCCAGCACTTTCAGAGGCCAAGGCGAGAGAATCATTCAAGGCCAGGAGTTCAAGACCAACCTGGGCAACATAGCAAGATCCTATCCCTACAAAAAAAATAAATAAATTTTAATTAGCTGGGTGTGGTGGCACACACCTGTAGTCCCAGCTATTCAGGAGGCTGAGGCAGGAGGATTGCCCTTGAGGCCAGGAGTTCGAGGCTGCAGTAAGTTATGATCTGGCCACTGTACTCCAGCCTGAGCAACAGACCAAGACCCAGTCTCTAAAAAAATAAATAAATAAGCAGGGTTGAAATAGCTGGGCAAAGGGTAAGTGTATGTTTAGTTCTATAACAAAGTGCCAATATTTTTCCGAAGCAGTTGAACTATTTTATATGCCCACTAGCAAGGCAAGAGAGTTCCAGTTGCTTCACATCCTCGCCAACATTTGGTGTTATCTTTCTTCCTTTAACCATTCTGAGGAATGAGTAGTGGGTATCTCATTGTGCTTTGGATTTGCATCTCCTCACTGACTAGTAATGTTAATGTCAGCTATTTTTTAAAACATTTCCTTAAAATAAAAGAGAGAGAGAGAGAGAGACAGACAGACAGACAGACAGAAAGAGAAACAGATCTGGAACACATAAAGCAAAATGCTTACAATTAGAACATGGACACGCTAGTTTGTAAATTATTTTCTGTATGTTTGAAGTATTTAGCAATTTAAAATATTAATAAAAATTTTTATTCCATCTCTAATTCTGTGTCTGAGTGTATGCCCCTAAAGCCCAGGCTGTGCTTGGAGGCACAGCTTCTTGGTATACAGGAAGGCCCATGGGGAGGGGGCCAGGGACTAATCCAAGGGGCTCCACTACAGAAGGACAGCAGTTTTCCAAAGTACTGAGCTCTGCCTGCCTTGGGGACATGTCCTAGTGGCCCTGGCTTTGCTCCTGACCAGTTCTCACTTCCACTTCAGCTCCCCATTCACCTCCACTGACCCTGGGCTCGGAAGTGCCACCTGTCTCTGCCCTCCATGGACTGGGCTCAGTGACAGTGCTCCTCTTTGAAAGGTCTGAGCCTAGCCTGTCTTTAAGTAGAATTAACTCCTCAAAGGAATTCCTATTGATGTTGATAATATAGCTTCAAATCAATGCCAAATATTTCCACATACAGCTTTCTTAAGAACTTAAACGTGAAAGGTGCTCAGAGGAGTCAATGTCTTCCAATGTGGTATCTGAAAGCACATGTTGTTGCTTCCTCAGGCGGACACCATCTGGTTTTGCTGACTTTACACTTGGCTCTAATGTGAAGCCATCCCAGATTCTTTCAGCAAACTTGAATAATTACCAGAATGCCTCTGAAAGGGAGATGAGACTGGACTGTCCCACCCTGCAAGATTTCGGAGGGTGATTATTTCCACGACCAACCCAGTGGGGTGATGAAAGCACAGAGGCACGTGGGACATGGGGACACTCACCGCTGGCACTCGCCGGCATGCAGGACAAGCTCCTCATTGCTCCTGGCACTGACTGTCAGCTCGTGCTCAGTGGAGTTGAAGACGTCCAGGAGCAGGTGGCACTGCCGGGTGCTGTGTTGAAAGACAAAAGAAAGTTCAGCATCCTCTGACAGCCAAAGAGGAGTCACTTGGCCCTTTTCTCTTCTTCAGAGATATTGCACTACTTAAGATGTACAAAGCGTGATATATGAAAATGCCTTCCCTCCAGACTTACCAGCTACACATGCAAAATGAAAAACAAAACCACACATGTCATATGTGTTAGCCACCGTTTGTTAGGTTCCAGAGCAGTTGAACGTCTAAAACTAACAACAGTATCTCAAATACCAAGCACCACAGCTAGCACATGACAAGTGATCAGTAAGTATCTGCTGATCTAAACGGGTGGCTGTACCTAAGGAAGGATACATGGAGATGCAGCAACAGAGCAGAGTCATTCTTGTGGAGGAGCAGGCTAAACAGTTTTCCTTCGAGGGAAAAGACTTAGAGACAAAGATCTGTGCTCTGGGTCATTTTTAGCTTACAGTGACTTCAAAACATGGCCTTCCGAAGGGCATTTGGATGCTCAAATGTATTTCCCAACGTGTAAGGCAAGGCTTTGCTGGCTGTGAGAGGAAAGTCCAGACTCAGGGAAGGGGAAGGAGGGCCAGCACCGCCGGGTGGCCGGGCTGCTCCACTCACCAGCCCTATGAGGGGGTTCTTCATGAGCCCCGAGGTCACTGAGAAGCAGGAGGCTCCAGAGAGGACAAGCACGCTGTGGAGATGGCTGAGACCTAAGGCTCAGGACTCAAAATCCTAAGCCTTCCATGGTGGATGGGGACCCATGTTCCTAAGACACACCTGTCCTCTGTTCTTTCCAGAGAAGGGAACTGAAGTGCAGAGGGTGCAGGGATCTGTCCATGGGTTGGTTCGTTCTCTCTCTCTCTCTCTCTCTCTCTCTCTCGCTCTCTCACACACACACACACACACACACACACACGTACAGACACTGTCAAAAGGCCTGCAAAATGTCAGTTTTTTCAGAATATATGGGTGTGTGATCTACTGCCAAAGGGGAAAGCAGGGAGCACTGTTACCATTTTTATTATGGAGTGGACAGGGCGCTGCATGGCTTTAGACGATTCTCGGATTTGGGGGTGCAGTGTCTTCCCCAGGGGTCCAGCACTGGAAAACATTCACTAGTTCTGACAAGAGGCCTCCTTACTCAGCTCACATACAAACGAGCTTCTAAGAATGAAGATCTATTCCACCATTGTCATAACTTCATGAAATCTTTAATCACAGCAAAATCTTTCATCAGAAAAGGGAACTCACAAAACATTTATCAGAGGAGGAAAACTGAAGTGATTTTTAAAAGACTCAAATATATGTTGTTTTCGCTCACAGAATGCAGCGCTTAGAAAACCGTGCGGGAACGACCAGCATCAATACAAAATGGATTTTTTGTCCGCTTTCTTTTCTGACTCACTGTCTGGTGTGGGGGCGTCTCAATGCAGTGTTTCCATTCCTAATTGTTGACATTATGATGTATTGTATTGGTGGATCTCAGCTTTCTATCTGTTACTCATAAATAAATTTCCTTTCCCAGACTGCAAGAGCATTTTGTGCCCACCATAATGTCATTTGCTCTGTGTATCTTTCCATATCACTTTGGATGATTTGTTTTAAGGCTTATGGTCTGTTGGAACATGCAGTTTATGTTTCATTCTTGTCTGCTTTTTGTTTTTGTTTCCTGGCTCTATCTTTCTGAAGTATGGGGAAATCTGAGAAAGCTTCCTGGAAGAAGTGAGATCAGAGCAAGTCTTTGAAGGACAGAACCATTTGCCTTGTGTAGAAGAGGGAGGGACATGAAAGTGAACAGGAAAGACGAGATCTCTGCTTTCACAGATATTGCCCTCTGTGAGGGGGAAGAGCAGAAAAGGTGGGGGGAGTTAAAAAAAATACACATTTTAGCCATTTTTTTAAAGTTAGAAAAACAAGCTTAAAAAGATTATTGAATAAAAGATCAAGACACAAAATCAATAACATTCCTATACATCAACTAAAAACAACTCCAGATAAAATTTTTAATAAAATAAATTTATAATCGCAATGCAGTCCACAATGCAGGTAGGAATAAATCTAACAAACTATACACAAGATATTTATGTAGGAAATTATAAAGTTTTATGGAATGATATTAAAGAAGATAAATAAATGCAGAGATATACAGGTTGAGTATCCTTTATCCAAAATGCTTAGGACTAGATATATTTCAAATTTTACATGTTTTTGCCTTTTGAAGTATTTGTATTATACTTACCAGTCAAGCATCCCAAATCTGAAAATTTGAAATCCAAAATACTCTGATGAGCATTTTCTTTGAGTGTCATGCCAGCACTCAAAAAGTTTCCAATTTCGGAGCATTTCAAACTTCAGATTTGTGGATATAGGTTGCACAACCTGTATTATGTTCAAAGATGGAAAGACAATTATTTTTAAGTCACCTCTTTCCAGATTTATATAAGTTCAACACAACCCAATGAAAAAATTCTAACATAATAATTAAAATTTGTTTTAAATCCTGACAGAGTTTTGTTTTAGGCGAAATTTGACATACTGATTCCAAAATTCATATGTAAGCCAAGAACATGCAAAACAACGATGAGGATGATTTTTGAAAGGATTTTGCTCATCAGATGTCAAGAATTGTCAAAGCAGCTATACTAATGAAGACACTGGTACCTGGGCAGTTACAGATAAATGCATTAATGAAAGAACAGTCCCAAAGCAGACCCATGCATATAAGGGAACTGGCATGTTGACTAATGAGGGGAAGATTCATTAAATAGTGCCGGGACAAATGGCCATGCAGATAAAAAAGTAGATCTCTACCCCTACACCATGAGCAAAATTGAATTCCAAATAGATTAAATATCTAACTAAATGTAAGAACAATATTTTAAAATCTTTAGGAGAAAATATAGATGAATAGCTCATTACCTTCGAAAAGAGAAAGATTTCTCAAATGAGTTCTAAGACATATAAAATATGAGAAAAAAGACTAAAATGTTTGGCTGCATTAAAATTAAGAACTCTGGTACAATGAAAAACATTAAAAAACAAACCAAAGATAAACTTCGTTTTTCATGTGTTGCAAATACCTCTTCACAGTATTTGTAACACATTAAACTGACAAAGGATTCAAATTCTGAATTTATAGAGAACTACTATAACTCAACAAGAAGGAAATGACCCACTAGAAAACCAAGCAAAGGACAAGAATCCACAATTTAAAGTAGAGGAAACCTAATAACCAATAAACAGGAACAGAATCTCAATTCAACTACTAGGCAGAGAAATGGAAATAAAACCCTAAGATATTATTTCCCACCCAACCTATTAAAAATATTTAAAAAGTGTTCCAGTAGCAAGTGTTGGCCAAGCTGTAGATCAAGAGGAAATATGGGAATTCCCATTCACTGCTGGTAGAGGTATAAATTGATACAACTCCTTCAGAGAGAAAATTAGGAATATCCAGGCAAGCTGCAGATAAATACTCTTTGACCTAACAATTCCACTTCTAGGCATATTTGGATCAACTCAGAGTTCTGTAGAAAGGCACATTCAGAAGTGTTCAATACAACACTGTTTATAAAAGCAAAGACCTGCTTTTAACCAAGTATACATCAGGTGGAGAGTAGACACAGTTGTACAGTGGTATGGTTATACAATGGAAATATACGCAGAAGTGAAAATGAATTTAAATAAGTATATAATGCACTACAGATAAATTTCATGTTAATAATGTCAGGTAAATAAGTTGCAAAAGATACCATACAATATACACGTACATCAACTTTTAAAAATACCCTATATTCTTTATAAACATTAAATTTAATAGTAGTCATTCCTGGTAAGAGAGGAAGAGACACGGTATTAATGAGAAGCATACAGAGCTTTGATATTAACAGTACATTTTTATTTCTTTAAACTAAAAAAAATAAAGCAAGGGCCAGCCACGGTAGCTCACACCAATAATCCTAGCACTTTGGGAGGCCGAGGTGGGAGGATTCCTTGAGGCCAGGAGTTCAAGACCAGCCTGAGCAAGAGCAAGACCCTCTCTCTATAAAAAATAGGATAATTAGCTGGGTGTGGTGGTACAGGCCTGTAGTCCCAGCTACTCTAGAGGCTGAGGTGGGAGGATTGCTTAAGCCCAGGAGGTCAAGGTTGCAGTGAGCTATGATGAGGCCACTGCACTCCAGCCTGGGTGACAGAGCAAGACCCTGTTTCCCCCCCCCACCAAAAAAAAAAAAACTAAAACAGAAAAATGAGGCAATTATTAACTCTAAGAAAAAACCACATTATAAAAAAAGAAAGAAATCTACTCTTTGGCTCAATGTGACAATACCGACACAGGACATGGTCATGATAAGGTCAACGCTGAATACTGAGTAAGCCAAAAACTGTGACATAACTAGATGGAGAATGTGGAGGCGGGGTGTGGGAGGAAGCGTCGGGGAAAGGGTGCTAAAATGTCATCCTTTATGACTGGGACGTGAGCACACAGCATCCAAAATTCATAAATCAAGACACAGAATAAGTAACACGAATTATAAACTCTAAGACTCTGGGCAGTGAGAAGGGTGAGTGAGGAGACTGATGTTCTTGCCACAAGCCTTGTAATACTATTTCATTTTTCATTAAATTAATAGAAAATGAAAACATTACATATCAAAACCTGTAATAGTTGTGCTGATGAAATTTAAAATCTATGTAAAAGGTCTGTTTTCTAGAAAAGCTAACTAACAACCTTGATCTTTGAGAAGGCAGGAGAGAAAAAACAGAATAGACCAGGAAGGCTCGAACAAATTGAAAAAGTAGTTAAAAATCTACCCTTACAAAAGGTAGCTCCTGGCTCGGCACAGTGGCTCACACCTGTAACCTTAGCACTCTGGGAGGCCGAGGCCGGAGGATCGCTCAAGGTCAGGAGTTCGAAACCAGCCTGAGCAAGAGCGAGACCCCATCTCTACCAAAAGTAGAAATATTAGCCAGGTGTCGTGGCGCGTGCCTGTAGTCCCAGCTACTTGGGAGGCTGTGGAATGAAGATCGCTTTGAGCCCAGGAGTTTGAGGCTGCTGTGAGCTATGATGACACCACTACACTCGACCCAGGGCTACAAAGCGAGACTCTGTCTCCAAAAATAAAAACAAACAAAGGACACGGCAGGCGGGTTTCTTCAGAGTGAAGTTAACAAAGAGATCCTAGACCAGAAAATGCCTGCAATGTCCAAAACCAACGGGGATTATTAATATCTAACCTATGAGAACCTTTTCCTAACCAACAAGAAAAAGACAAGAAACTCAGAAGAAAAAAATGAGCCAAAGATGTGAAAAAACTGATAAGCTATAGGGGAGAAAAACAACAGACATTTGAAAACATGCCCACACTCCCTCAGGTACTACAAATCAGTTCGTATTTTTTGGCCATGAGATTGGCAAAAATTAGATAGCTAGTCTCGCATCGAAGCTACGAGAACCAGGAGCCTCCCGCAGCAGGTGGGAGTGGAAACGCAGAGCAAACTGCCAGCGCTGAGGTGTGACCATTCGACTGAGCGTTTCAAACAACCAAAGAGAATGAGTTGTTCAGATGTGCTCTGTGGGAAAACGTGAAGTGAACATAGTGCTGGGCCGTTGGCGGGGGGCACACACGGCGCACCTCGCTTCGCTGCGCCTCGCTGTGCTGTGCTTTGCAGATACTGTGGGGCTTTTTTTTACAAATTGATTGTGGCAGCCCCGACTAGAGCAAGTCTGCTGGTGCCATTTTTCTTTTTTCTTTTTGAGACAGAGTCTCACTCTCTTGCCCGGGCTAGAGTGCCGTGGCGTCAGCCTAGCTCACAGCAACCTCAGACTCCTGG
>CAUYRT010056126.1:0-40902 GCA_963574885.1 Lepilemur ruficaudatus
GAACAACATTTATCGAGTGTCGGGCAGACGGGAGGGGGGAGGAGGGGATGGGTATATACATACATAATGAGTGCGATGTGCACCGTCTGGGGGATGGTCAGGCTTGAGGCTCTGACTGGAGGGGGGAGGGGGGCAAGGGCAGTGTACGTAACCTAAACATTTGTACCCCCATAATATGCTGAAATAAAAATAAATAAAGTGGTCATACATATGGTGATATAATTTAGTTAAAAATGATATGTATGACACACATGCAATATATATCATATATATGTATGATTTTATATATATATACACACACACAAAGATTTGGGAAGTTGCTGAATTGAATTCACTTTCTCTGGGGAGGTGAGAGGGAAGCTAGGATCAGATATGGTGGTCAGAAGGCAATATAGCCATATCCCTTTTAAGTATATTCTACTTAAAAAATTAAGGTTTAATTTTTTAAGTAGAATACATTTATGAGTTATATAATTAAACTATTAACAGTCTCTCACTGTCCCTTTTTTGTTATTTAAAAATATATTCTTGAGTGTATTACAGAAAATTCTGGAGGATTTATAATTGCCTTTGTCTTGTAAAGGAAGAAAAATCCACTTTGGTGTACATACAAGACTCACAGCAAATAAAAGTTAATTTAAAAATAAAGTGGTCAATTTCATGCAGGGCACTCAGCTGTTTTTAAGTGCCAACTATTTGTTAGGCACAACACTGGGCACCAGAGATTTAAAAGTGACCAACCCAGCATTCTGGCCTTCTATGGGATCCTTTATTTCCAAGTCACTGCTTGTGGCAAACTCACATTTCAAACTACCTCCTGGAACTGTTGTTAGTGCTGTTTTACAAGCCACCCAGTAAAATTAATTTCATCACCTTACCATCTTGTGTTTGGACCAAAAGCAACGTGTGCCCAGCTTGATCATTTATCAAAGTTGTCACACCTGCCTCCTGACGACTTAGGGATGGTTCCAAAACTCCAACCCACCTCCAAAGGATAAAGATCTGCCTCATTCAGCAAGTCAAAAGAATGTGCTACAGAGTCTAGGGGAATAGAGGCTGAAAACATGGAGCTCAAAAATACTTTTGGGAAAAAAAACCCAAAAGAACATATAGCAAAATGTTGACGGTAGGTTTTTGGATGATGGGATTATGAGTAATTTTGGCAACACTTTTGGTATGTTCCAAAGTTTCAAAAATGAGCATGTTTTACTTTTATAATAATAAAAATAAATGTTGCTTTAAAACTCTTTCTATTATAAAAATGCATTATTTGTAAATATGAGATCTGCCAAAGGAACAATTTTGAAAGGGACAGTGCTTATAACTCTGAATTACCTGTTAGGTTAAATGTCATATTCTGCTCGTTGCTGTTTTCACAGTCATAGGCAACTTGGGTACTTGTCCTAATGCCTCTCCTTGAGCATCATTCCTCTCCCCACCAGCACCACCTTAGAACTTCTAGTGCCTGATAATACAAGCAATAGCAGCAGCAGACTCGCCTAGATGAGGCTTGAGTGAGGCTAGGACTTGAACCCCGTTCAGGCAGGCACCAGAGTTCACGTTCTTGACCACTAGATTATGCCGCCCCTCCCAATGCCCGAGGGAGTAGACCCACAACACATGTTTACTGAGTGAACAATTGTTCCTAAGTGCATTAAAACAGTGAAGCTTAGAAAAGTGCCGCCGTGATATCTTGTAGTTACACATCATTAACAGCAACAGGAAAGCTAGCAGCTGGGATCTCCTCAGCTAGAGAAGAGAGAGCAAAGGTCGCTGCAGCCTGTTTGCACCTTTGCTCCCTCTCGCCGGCTTTGCAGTCTGAGCGGGGGCCCTGAGCTCATGGCCGGGAGTGACAGGCTTCCCCCAGGTGTGTGGTCAGCAGGGCAGCCCTTATTCATGTCCTCTTTCTGGGGAAGCTGGTTTGGTTTGTGACTTCTAAGTCAACAGCCAAATTCCTCCAAGGCCGGGGTGCTGGTGGCTGCTCTCGGGTTCCTCCATTATGGGGAGCCCAATGTGGGTTTTCTCCTCTGTGTCATCATTTCTTGGTGCTTGCCGAGCTGGTGGGCCTGAGCACCCTGGTATTGCCAGAGACAGGCAGAAACCCTGAGAGCCACAGCGCCGTCACAGAGTATACCTGGCTTAGTGCAAGGTCCCGTCACTCCTGAGCCCTCCTGTCCAACCCCATGACCAACTGGAGCCAGTTCAGAGGTCAACAAAAGGATGTAGATTGCCATGTTTGGGGGTGAACATGCCTTCTTGGGCTTTGGAGCCACCCAGGTAAGAGTCTGATGAAGAGCCTTAGTTCCTTCCAGCCTCAGTTTCTCCTTCTGTAAACTAGAGATTAGAATACATATCTCTTAAAATTGTTAGGATTATGTGTGGTAACAGAATGGCCTTGTCTGCTGCTTCTCCTCCTAGAGTCACATATAAGAATATTATCTGCAAATTAATTATCTCCTATTTGCCCCTTGTAACAAGGTCACTTTTCTTGATATTGGATGTGTCTGCAGTACAAGCCATTGACGAATGAAATGGAATGTATCCTGGAACGTATTTCACACAGAGGAGTCAAGGATACAAACCTCCGTGCTCTTTCCTTTTTGGGAAGTTGGAAAGTGTCATTTTAAAAGCATAGGCTTCGGAGTTAGACCAACCTGATTTTGTCATTTATGTGACATTAGCAAGGTCACTAAACGTCTCTGAGCCTCTGTTTCCTCATCTGAAAAATGGGGATAATAATAGTATTCACTTCATCAGGTTGTTATCAAAATGGAGCCATTTAATGAGTATAAACCACAGTGCCTGCTATATAGAAAAGTTCAGTAAATATTATCTTTATGATTATTGTCAATTTATCAAAATACCCAAGGCATGTGCGCACACACATATGTGTGGTTGTGGGTCTGTGTGTAAAACATTAGCTCAAACACATTCTTGTTATCACACCCTTTGAGGTTGTCCTCTTGACAATGAGCACTTCTCCACCCCCAAATTCTTCTGAGAACAACACTGCCCTTCTGTGACTTGGTTTCCTGATTCCTATGTCCTTCCATGTAGCTTTGGTCATTTATTCTAACCAGATATCACTGCATGAAAATTCAGGGAGATGGAACCTCGAGTCCTGTGTCAGCGGGGCTCTGGGGGCAAGTGTATGTCATACACATACAGCTCACTGAATCTTCACAAACTCAGCAGACCTGTGGAACCAGCACCCAGATTGGGAATTAGAAAATTCCAGAAGCCCCTTGTGCCCCCTTCCACATACTATCTCCCCTAAAAGTAACCACTATCCTGATTTTTTTCCTGGTTTTGAACTTTATAAACCTGGCCCCTGATTTTAAGCAGTTCAGTGGCTCTCTGTTTCTCCTCAAAGTCCACACTGTGATTAGGTCTCTCCCTGTTTTTAATTATTAATTCAAGTGTCAATACACTTTTATTCGGCTGCACCTATGTGTGCAAGGCACTGTGTTAATTACATAAGCAATGAGGCAAGAGAAGTTCAGTGTCTTCAGTGAGTATTTTTTGCAATGTTCCTCGTGTGGGGCTGCCTGTTTGAGCAGTTTCTCCTGGAATGAGGCCCGAGTTTCCCATACTCTTCTCTTATCTGGCTTCCAATCTACACCCTATCTGTGAAAGTGAGCCTTCTTAGTTAAAGATCCCAGCAGAATCCGAACAGTGGATCTGATTTCCAACTTCAGAACTCCAGGAGAGAGCATTTGAATAGCCTGGCTTGGTCCACCCTTAGTCATGTCAAGGTCCACCCTTAGTCATGTCAACTTTAGGGACACGTGGTGCTAAAAGGCTGTGAGTTGCACCCTGAAAATAAGGGGTGGAGCTGAGAGGGGGAGAGTTGTGTGGCTTGGAGTTTCTCAGCAAGGACATTGGTCTGAACTGGCCCCTTCAAGCTCTGATAGTCTATGATTTCCTTTTCTTCTCGGATGCAGATCCTTAACCCAATGTCTAAACTGATTTATTATACACCTTCTGCACCAAATTTGAATTAAAGCAACTAGATAAGATGGCTTGTGGAGGACTAGGCCTCATGCTCCCCACACCGCCATTGCAGGGCATTTCTGGCTCCGATGCAATGGTCACTCAGGAAGGCGGCTCTTTCATCTGGCTGTGAGGATTAGCTGTGGCTTTATAGACACACATGCTCCGCAGTCTCTGCCTCTGAGGGAGGGGCATGTTCCCTCACAGCACACACTTGGCCCCTGAAAACTAATTTCCTGGATGCAGGGACCACCAACTGTTTATGATTATTATCATTATTGCAGAGTGTTGGAATTCCTGCCCAGGCTCCAAAAAAGTCACCCCCGTGAAGGAGTGTTTGCAACTGCATCCTGAATCCTGCGCCACGTCATGGTTAGCATGAAGAACAATCCAGGCTGCTGTGACGTGTGCGGGGGCCAGAAACGAGGCAGGGGACTGTGTGTTTGCCGTACACACATGATCTTACCGAATCCTCACTGCAAATCCAAGAGGCAGATGTATTACTACTCCTGTTTTCCTAGATGTGCCCACTAAGGCAGAGATCAGGTAAGTATGACACAAGTAAAGCCCATTATCCTTTACAAAGTGCTTTCTTCCTAATTCTACCATTTCATCCTCGTGAAACCTGGCTTTACAAATGAGGATTTTGTGGCTCAGTTTCCCCAATTTTGCCCGGGTCATACACGCCAGAAGTTGGACACAGGACTCAGACTCCTGTGCTCTAAGGCCTATCTGCAAATAACTGTAATAAAAAGCAGGTGGTGATGAACACCTTTAGTCGATCCAGGTGGAATGTGACGGTGTTTCAGAGAAAGCTGAGCTCAGACACAGATGGAGAAAACTGGGAAAGGACTGCAGGAAGAGGTGATATTTAGATCCAGTTCCTGTAAAGTCTGGTGGTAACTGGACAAGCATTATTTGCGGGAAGGGCACTCCAGGAGAAGGAATAGACATGACCCAAAGCCTGGAGAGGGGGATATGTTCAGGAAATAGTGGAAAGTCATTTGGTGTATTGGGGAGACGGAGACCGATGGGAGAAGATTCTGGAGAACCAGTGTGCCTCTCACATGGGCCACAGTAATTGTCTCCTGGACAGGTTGGGGCAGATGGGATGGTGGGTCGACCACCAACAGGTGGAGGTCTGTGACCTCTCAAGAATCCCCTGAATTTTCTCAGCTTCACTGGGTGCGTGAGGTTAGGGACAGGGTGGTGGCAGGGGTTGGAGTTGCAGTGCTGCGTTATTTACAAGAGCTAGATCCAGCCACTTTCTAAAAGGAGGAACAATAAAACTTTTATAAACCATTACAGAGTCAGATGCTCCAGTAAGGTAGGGTCGTGTTTTGTGTGTTTGTGTATGTGGGTATGTGTGTTTTGAAGTTTGCGGGCCAGGGAGAGTAGGCAGCAAGCCAGAAAAAAACAGCTGGGTGTAACCTCCTCTGGCCCCAGGTTAGTTTCCTATCTCCAGAGGCATGATTTATTAGGGGACTAGCAGGAGCCTCAGTTTCCTCATCTACAAAATGGGAGGCCATAATGCCTATCACCCAGGATTGCTGCAAGAATCCATTGAGATGTGTCAATGTGTCCTGTTACATTACTTTCATTGTTATTTTATGCTATTATAGGCCTTAAAGCTTCCCATGGGTACATACCTTCCTAACTAGAAAATATAAATCTTTAAGAGTGGGGAATATATCATCTATTTCTTTTAATCTTTGATAGCGCCTAACAAACACACAACAAATTGTTTCAACGAACAAAATAGACAAATTCTTAGTAAGGTGCATTTGTCCATGGCACGAGCCCAGTCCCTCTGTGTAGTTTTTGAAGACACAACTTAGTTCCTGAAATCATAACGAGGCAGATCTCGGCGAGCTGGAAGAAGTAAGGTGGGTTCCACCAATCCTTCGGATATTGTACGAGAATCCTGGGCTGAGCCCCTGCTGTGTGCCCGGCTACACGAGTCTGGACTTGTGAGTTCTATTCCCCTGGACCTTCTGCTCCAAAGAAGTAGATTGTTTTAGAATCCAGAGCATGAAATGTGTTTGGGTGATGATAAATTAACGGACCATGTTATGCCACTGTCCTTTGTCCTGCGGCAGCAGGTTCACTAGTGAAAGAATGAGGAGTTAATTCCCCCTTGAGTTTACACACCGTGCCCTGTGTAGGGGGAATGGGATGGAGGGGCTGGAGAATTTTTTTTTTTTTTGGTAATTCCAGAAGCAAGAGCAAAAGCACCTGTGCCTTTTTGGAAGGGGTGGGGAACCTGTGGTGTGGCCTTCTGGATCCTTGAGTGCAGCTTTTTGACTGAATCCAAATTTTACAGAGCAAATTCTTTCATAATAATAACGGTATTCTGTGAAGTTTGGGTTTGGTTGAGGGGCTCCACTTGGGGATGTGGAGGGCCACGTGTGGCCTTGAGGCTGCAGGTTCCCCACCTCTCGTGTGATCCTGGGCTGGGATGGCTGCCTGGATGCTTCAGGACCATGGCCCCAACACCACACCTATGGAGGTGGCTTCTATCCCATGGCTGGGGTTGGCATGCTGGTTGTGGATATGTTTATGGAACAGGCCACCTTTCAGTGGACCCCACAAGCTTGGACCAGGGACCCCAACAGTAACCATGATGGGCCACAACAAGAGGTCTTGTCCCCATTTTCTCATGGGTCATAAAGCCCTGGGGAGAGGGCAAGGGAGCCACAAAAAATGACCACCATGAGACTTCACAGTGAGCTTGGTTTAGGAGGAATTGGAGGTCAATTTGATTTACTTTAGAAACATTTCCAATAGTGACAATTCTTATAGCTCAAGTGAGGTGTAAAGATGCATGCCAGTTCTGTTCATAATGATGAATATTATGTAGAGAAATTGCTGTAGAAAAATTGTCCTAGGACCTGAACACTGGGGTGATAAGGGCAGGAGGGAGAGGGCAGAGGCTGACATGGAAGAGCTCAGGACCAATCTGCTTAATCTTCGGGTGATGACCTTTTTTTGGAGAATTTACTTTTGGGATGAATGCCTGGAAAATTGGAGTCTTTGATCTATTTGAAAAACTAGGAGATGCTATAAAACCACAGGTAGTCTCTGTAGCGTTAGAAGGGAGTTTAGATTTGAGCCTGTCATTTCACATTGTGTTATATTTTAGTGGTGAAAGAGTATCTAGCTTTTGGAGAGGGTGAAGGTATTTATGGGGAGTGAGGGCCTTCTCTTGATTACTCTGTATTTTATTTCCATGTGGTTGGCCCCCAGACTCCTGCGTCATCTAAATCCTTTTTTTTTGTGAATAGTTTCCTGCCTTGACTCCACATTGGAGTCTCACAATCTGATATCATCACTAGATTTTCCTTGTCACCAGTTTTGGGGACATTTTTTATTGTCTCAGAAAGCCAGGGACTGCAGAAGGTCAAACTGTGAAGGAGAGTGTTGGGGGGCTGCCTCTCCTGAGATTTTGGTATGGAAGGACTGTGTTACAGCCCCCATCCCAAATCAAGGTGAACATCAGGACATCAGAGCTGATAAATTCATCTTTGAGATGAGTCTGGGGGAGCTCCAGCAGTGGCAGGGGCACCCAGCTAGGAGGATCCAGGTGCCAGGTGAGGGGGTGGGGTGTTACCTAGGGCAGCAGATCAATGATGCTTTTCCAGAATCACAGGGGAGAGGAGGTCAGTGCTGAAACGAAGGGCACATCCGCGGGCGTCAAATGCAAACAGTGGCAGAGGTAGAAGAGGAGAAGAAACAGAAAGGTGAGGGGAGTAGGAGGAAGCAGGTCAGCTGGAGAGTCAGGTCTGTGGAGGGAGATTACATGCTAGGGCACCCTCCACACCCAGAGGCTTGGTCACTGCCCAGAGGACAGTGCAGGCCTTGGGGCCAGCCAGCCTGACTACTCACCCCAAAGGCCCATGAGAATCTGTGGAGCTGAGCCCATGCCCGACTGCTTTTCTCAACCAGCTCCCTGCTTAGACTCTGGTCTCTGACTGTCTGAACCCATTTGTCCCCTGACTCTCAACCCCAGCGTAGGTAGCACAGAGAAACCACAAGCGTGCACCTGGCCACCAACCTGTAGCAAAGACAGAAGAGTTGCGAGGGAGATCAGAGGTGGAAATAAGCAAGCCTGCCTTCCTCCTTGTGGTTTGGTTTCTGTCTCCTTGCCTCCCTCTACTCTGTGGGAAGAGATCCAGCAGTGTGCCCAGCTGCAGCCCTCTTCCAGGTCGCAGATGGATCTGATCTCTGCCCATCCCTCCCTCCACTTCACTGGACAGAGGCCTCTTAACTGCCTCCTCTGCACCCTGCACCCCGTTTAGGCTCCTGATCAAGCTGGATGGTAGACAAGGGAATGGCAGGGACAGGCAGCTGCAGTTCTGCAGACTCCCACGGAGTCAGCCTGGCCGCTGGGCCTTCTGCAGCCTGCTGCACCCTCAGCTCCCCCCGGGCTGAGCTCCAGGTATGGGCTTCTGACCTGCTTACCATTTCTATGTGGGTCCCCAAATCCTCTGAGACCGGGCTCCTCTATACAACCCCCACGCCTCCCCTCACAGTCATCTCCTGGTCTGGAGTGTTGCCCTTAAGCCTCAGTACTTGTCTTTTGATGATAACCTCCTCTCCCTCCAGTCCAGACTGACCGACAGCCTGGATCTGTCTGAATGTAGTGCTCTGATGAGCCACCAGGATGACTTCGAGTTATCCCTGACCTACCTTAGGCCAGCCTGCCCATCTAGACTCCTAGGATCACCTGTTCCCAAGTCCATCCTCGCCCACTTGCCCCACGTTGGTGGGTCTCTCTGTGTCTTGGCCAATCTTTGTGTGGCCCAGCCACTGCCCACTGAGCCATAGTTGTGCTTATCAGATCTCAAATCATTAATCCAGCAGCCAACAAATAAGCATTTATGGAGCATGGACTATAAGATTGGACTGTGGGAGTTCCTCAACCAAATGCAGATTGTCAGGCAACAAATACCTGCAATTGGGGACTGCAGGTTACAGGGTAGATTTACTATGAAGCCTGGCACATGTAAGCCTCAGGTCCCCTTACTTACATGGGCCCTTCCAGGGCAATTCCTGTTTGGCCAAGTGAAAACCATCCATGTGAGACTTCATTCAATAAACTGAAGCAAGTTCTAGAAGATGGTAACCTGCTGTTTAACAACAGCCACAGCCACTCATGACAGTGCAGCTGCAAGGTTTCTTTAAAAGCACCAGTAGGTTCTCACAATAGATGCCATGTACATATAGCTGGTTTCCTAACCTCACAGGAGAAATCTCTTCCATGACACCTGAAGTTATTGACATCTTCAGTATTTTCCAACATTTTTTCTTTCTAGGTTTGTCGCATAGATGGAATATTTTAACTATAGATGCTAATTTGGATTTTCTCTTTTGCCACAGAACTGAGATAAATTCAGATAAAAATTAGTAGATTATGAAATTGATGAAATCAACCTGAATTATTTCGATTTCAAGGAGCAAATCACAGCAAAAGAACTTTCAGTGCCCAAAGCAGTCGTTCATTAAGAAGAGATATATTTTGAAGATAAGAAACAAACAGGGGCTTGGGTAGTTGATGATCTCATCTCTAGGGTGGGTGGAGGCTCTGCCAGAAGGTGCACCTCCTTCTCACCCAGGTGCTGTGGGGTGCAGCTCCTGACAGTCTCGGCCAGACGGGGAACCCCAGTGAGCTGTAGGCTCAGGCCCACCCGGCTCCTGCTGTGGCCCACGGGACCCAGCCTCTCTGTGAGCCAGTTAGGAGTTCTCCGGCACGAGCAAATAAAAAGAAACCCAGAAGAAACATTCTGTGTTTATTTAAAATAAATGTTTGCTCCCCCAACTCCTCTGTCCTTTTTCAGTTTCAGAAGAACCTTTGTCTCTGGCTTAGTCCAGCTGAAGTTATTTTTCTTACCATCCGTATGAAGAATTTTTCCATTTTTTCCGACCAGAAAATAACCCTTGGGCCAAAGGAACTGTGAAAATGTTTAGTCTCCAGAAAGGCATGCAGACTCTCAGGGCAGCGGAAGCCCTGCAACTCAACTTTGGAGAGTGCCATTGTGTCAGTTATGAAATAACTTCTCTTGCTTTTCCTTTGCACACCCAGCATCCAACTTCTGGCCCCCAAAATTCACAATGATTGCCCTTTGGGATGTCATGGAGAGATTTATTGGGGTGAGGTGGGTTGGGGGTGCTGCTGGAATGCCACACGATTTCCTGGATAGGCTGTGTGCCACCAAACAGAGGATGCGGGCTTGGAGCCTGGAGCCTGGCTCTAGTCTCGGTTCTCTTGCTGAGTGATCATGAGAAGCTCATTTCCTCTCCATGTGCCTCAGTTTCCCCAACTGTAAAAAGAGGGTGTTGAACTGGATGATCTGCTTCATGATTTACATGAATTACCCTGAATGGCAGAGGGTGAGGCTAGGATCAGAGTAGTTTATGTAATCATTTACATGAAATGAGTGATGAAGAAGGCCATTCTCTGTGTATGCTTGGGAGACGGAGGGGGGAGGCCTGATTTTTAAAGTATATATGCATATCAGTAAACTGTATCATTCCGAGCCAATGGATATCAGGGATACTCGGTAGGTAGGAAGCAAGGAAAGTGATCATCAAAGCAACATTGGCAAGGATCTGACTCCACAGGATGGTGAGAGAAGCTATCAGTGAGAGCAGATCAGGATGCCAGGTGAATAATTAGGTAGCAGGTGAACTGTTAGAAGGCCAAGGTCAAAACAAGACAGAGTGATGAACTGAGTGGTATACACAGCAGCAGCTAAAACAGCCTGGGACCTTTTACCTGCTTCTTGCTGAGCTGGGTGCTGAGGATGAGGCTCCGCATCTGGCCGACCCACTGTTTGCTGGCCCACCCACTGTTTGCTGGCCCAGAAAGGGTTCTGGGGAGGTAAGTGGGTGTGGCTGGAGTGGCGAGTGAGCCCATCTGTGTTGGTCAGTTTGGGCTGGTAGAACAGAGTGCTGTGGACTCGTGGCTGATAAACAACAGATATTGATTTCTCACGGTACTGGAGGCAGGAAGTTTGAGACAGGGGGCCCACACGGTCGAGTTCTGGTGCGGACTCCCCTGCAGGTTGCAGCCTGACTTCTGGTCGCATCCTCACGTGGTGGAGGGAGAGCTCGCTAGCTATCTGGCATCTTCTTATGAGAGCACTAATTTCATTCATGAGGGCTCCCCCTTGACGACCTAATTACCTCCCAGAGGCCCCACCTCCAAACACCATCACATTGGGATTAGGGTTTCAACATTGGAATTTTGGCAGTTCATGTACCACCTAAAGTTTTTATATGACTATTTACATGGCCAAAATATGCAAAACAGTCTGTTGAAATTAAAAGACAAAACGTAAATTATAACAAATTTATATCAACTTGAAAAATCAGCATTACTTAGAGAAAAATTGTAAAATGTAATTAAATCTTTAAACATATTTTGATAAAATAAAAACTACTACTTACAAATCTAGCCTTTAAAATCTGCCTGTGGCCGACATAAAGAATTAGTATCATGCTTTCTGCATGTTACAGATAGGCCTGCAAAGACAGAAATTAAAAGTATTATGATTTGCTTAATATGCAAAATATTCCCTAGTCATCACGTGTAACTGTTGTGAATACTGCATTAATTTTTGAGAACCTCCAGAACCATAAATTGGAACATTAAGAGAAGCAAGAAACAGACACTCAGCACTAGGAGGAAAGGATAATTCACTTTGCATCCGTCTGTTGCATTTGTGCTATCTGCAAGGAAGAATGTAAGTTCATTAATTTGCTTTTATTCTTATCTAAATGCATCTGCTGCTCAAATCCTGTCCACCCTCCGAAGGGCGGAGTCCGTCTCTGATGTTGGCAGCAGCACAACCCACAAAGCTTTATGGCACTTGGACAGTGATTCATGGACACGAGACATGAGATGTGGAGAAGTGTGTCCCTGGGGCCTGAAAGATGTTACTCACAGGAGTGGGTGTTTAGGGTTATTGGCTGTGCTGTGCTAATGCTGAGCCCTGGATCCTGAGTGTTGGAAGCACTCTCGTGTTCTTTAATGAATGTATTAATTCATTTTGCGTTTGTGACATGTGAAGTCTACTAACGCATGGGCTCAGAGAAGGGGACCCTTTCACCTGGATCTTGCCCAGATAGTGGATGACTCACTCAGTGGATGCCAGTATGGATGGATGGTGGCTAAAGATCACACACTCAAAGAAGAAAAGAAGTTGAATCATAGGTAAAGTTTCAGTTTTTGAGTGTTCCTCTGTGAAGCCATCCCTAATCTCTCTTCCTCCCTTATTGACAGAATTAATCACCCTCCTTTAATCCACGCTTACACGTATTTTTTATTATTACAAATATCACACTGTAATATGTAATTTAAAAATATGTTAATATTTGTTTCCATGGCTAGTTTGAAATCTTTAGAGACAAAGTAGTATCATAATTGTCCCTTTGTTTCCAGCATGTAGCACAGCGGCTGATACCTCATAGGTCTATGGGCAGAAGTAGACTGTGTATTAATACATTAAGATTCTGGGCTTCGGAGCCAAATACTCCTGGTTTTGAATCCTGGTCTCACCACTTCCAAGTTGAGTAACTCTGGAAATTTCTTAACACATCTAAGCTTCAGGTTACTCATCTGAAAATGAGGATAATGGTATTCCTTCCCCCGCCGTATGGTTGTTCTGGGGCTTACTTATTTGTAAAATGTTTAGTACAATGTTAGCTGTTGTAGTCATTCCATTATTAATCATTCAGTATATATCCAAACCGAGCAATCGCCTTGTCCTGCCTCTCGGTGTTGACATGTGGGTAAACCAGGCAGTGCGTACCAGGGCACTTGCAAGGACATCGCAAGGAGGTATTATTGTTAGGTCAATTTCTAAACTTAAAAGGGACACTGAGGGTGTGAAAGGTTTGCAGGTCTTCGAGCCCACTGGGAGGGAGGAAGATTAAGCTGAAAGAGTCCTGGAACAAATGGAATACAGATCTTCAGTTGTCATTCTCCTCCTGGAGAATGGAGGGTGATGCCCTCTGGCAAATACTTCCTGCACTAATGGGGTGGTGGTGACGGCCCTGTCCTGCAGCAGCTCCCAGCAAAAGTTGAGAAGCCTGAGCAGGGATGTAACCTGAGACATTGCTCCAGCAGGCCTGAAATCTCAGCCGGGTGGCAGGAGCAGGGGACTCTGCTCTGTGTCTGGGGTGGCTGTGTCCTGCCTCTCGAACCTGGGAAAAACACACAGACTGTTGCAGGCTGGTGTGTTCCTGTCTGTCAGCCGACTTTCTTAATCATCTGCTCTGGCCCCAGGAGGCACCTTGGCTTTTCATTGCCCCACAGACCACAGTGTTTGCTATTTTGGGCCCCAATAGCCAGGGTCTGCAGCTGGTGCTCTGTGTCATCAATAGGGCAGCCACTGGACAAGCATTTCATAAGCTCTGATTCATCTCCAGACACTGTGCCAGGTGCAGGGGACAGGAAAAGTGTAAGAAGGTTCTTTGCTCCAGACAGCTTACACTCCAGCTGGGGAAGGATATGGGCTGCTATTCAGCTGCTAGTGTAACCAATATATGTGCTAAATGGCAAATATCAGTGCTTTGGAGAGAAAGGGAGAAGCCTGTTAACTGGATTGTTCAAGGAGGGAGTCTTAGAACAAGTGAGGTTCCTTTCCAGGTTAGGATGATTCCCTGATTTTGCAGTTGCCCATTTCTCTGCAATGCCCACATAACCAGCATAGGTGCCACCACCCAAGTGCCAGGATTTGGGATGGCACTGGAGGGTCAGACCTTTGTCTAGACTGGCATGAGAGTGCAATTCTTAGAGCAGCCTGGGATGGGGTTTGCAAATCACTTCTCATGAACACCCTAGGCCCTGGGGCAACACTTAGAAAAGGTGAAACACTGTGGAATAACTTCCACCAGCTCACAGGTGGGAATGGGAGAAAACAGAGCTCCTGCTTTGAGCACAGTATTTCAGAGTGTGGCTTTTCATCCAATATGTGTCTCTAGTAGCTATGAGGCTATATCAGGTGGGATGGCCAGGCCAAGAGTCTGGCTGACCTGGGACCAGATTGCAAGGACCAGAGCGGGGCTTGCATGCCTGTCTTGGATGCTCTAGGATCTCAGGGCAGGCCAGAAAGAGTTTCATTTGCATTACAGATGGGAGTGTAGGTAACTCTTAATCATGATATGGACTAGACTCCAGAAGACTTGTTGCAAGTTCCTGATTGGAAGAGTTTATTCAACTCCATGTATAAGATCAGCTCTGATCTAAAGAGCAGTTATTATGGAGAGGCCAGACCATTCCAGGTAGTTCAAAAGACTTGTTATCAGATAGGAGTAACTTTGCCTCTGCAAGAAATTCTCAAAAAGGGGTTCACATACGGAGGAACTGTAGCACATGTCCATCATCATCATCATCATCATCATCATCACTGCCATCATCATCAGCATTATCATTTATTATAAAAGAGCAGTCATTAAGCACTTGCTATGTGTCCGGCACAATGCTACGTGCTGATCCTCATGACAATCTTGCAAGCTAAATGTTACTTCCCTCATTTTGCAGATGAAGCAACTGAAGTTCAGAGATGTTAAATAACTTGTAAAAGTCACACTACGTTGAAGTGACAGGGCTAGGACTCAAACCTAGGTCTGTCTGACTCTGACATCTGTGCTCTGCTTCAGCAGTCATTTCCACAGCAGCAGGAAAGACGCAGTGGCTTTGGCATGAAGTGAGAATTGCCTGAGTGTAAGTGCTGAAGACTCGGGCTGAGCTAGGATTCTAGGTTGCAAGCAACAGAAACTGACTGGCTAATTTAAACAGCAAAGAGGTTTATTGGAAAGACATAGGGTAAACCAAATGCTGAAGAAACTGAAGAACAGGCAAGGACCTGCGCCCACCAGGACTCACACAATGGGAGCTTCCTCTAGGAAGGTGTGTGGATGCTGGAAAGCCAGAACAGAGTGACAAACACCTACTGCAGACTCCTACGAATGGCAGAGGAACAAGGGTGATGGGAGCAGAACTCCGACAATGAAAACTTGTGGTCAAATGTAGCTAAAAACCACAGCCATTGGTACCTCAATGCCCTCAAGGCTGAGGGCCTGGACAAACAAGTCCCCTACACAGATCTAAGCAAACAGATGACACAGGCCCTTCCATTTGCTCCTCCTCACACAATGACCAACTTAAGTGGGCGAGCTTTTGTAGCGGTTACTCCCACGTGGTGCTAACTCAGGACCCACTCGTTCCGCCAGCCTTCAAGATGGCCCCAATGATCCTTGCCTGCTGGTGTTCATGTCCTCGTTTGGTCACCGCTCACACTGGGTCAGGGCTGACTCTGTGACCAGTATAACACAGTGGATGTGAGAGGTTCAGAGCTAGGTCCCAGAGGCATTGCAGCTTCTTCCTTGGTTGTTATGGGGGAAGCCAGTGGCCATCTGTGAGCACACCCAGACAGCCTCACGGAGAGGTCTGTGTGGAGAGGAACCAACTTGCCAGCCACGTGAGTAAGTCATTGAGTTTTGGGGGTAATTTGTTACCCAACAACAATTGGAGGTGAGAAAGAAAGGAGGTGATAGGGTGAAAGCAATAACCACTGGAGTGGTGCTTGGACACTGTCCCTCCCAGGGCTGAAAGGGATCTTCCAGCAGGTGTGGACTGTTCCTCAGTAACACCCCTGGCAGGTAGGTGCCCAGACTCTCTGCCTGGCACTCCCTTAGCTGTCTTTATGTGTGGTTCTCCTACACAAGAGATGCTAAATATCCTGCCTTCCTGGAGCGAAAGCAGGGCGAGGGTGGAGCCGAGGGTAAGGCAGGTCAGGAGCAGCCTCCCCTCTGCAGGAAGTGTCCTCCCAACCCTCTAAGCCCAGCTAGTCACAGACCTTCGGGCATTGTGTGTTTCCTTTGTACAAACCAGGGATTAGCACAGTGTGGCCCTTGAATCAGCCACGTGTTTTTGTAAATAAAACGTTATTAGAACTCAGCCATGCCCATTCGTTTACGTACTGTCTTACACCACTTTTGTGCTACAGCGGCAAAGCTAAGATGGCAGAGTCCTTGCAACAGATATTGTATGTGGCCTGTGAAGCCTAAGATACTAACTATCTGGCCTTACTAAAAAAACGTTTGTGACTCTTGGTAGAAACAGTCAAAGTATTGTTGGGTGGCACAGTGGAGAGCCAGAGAGGCAGTGTCAGTTGTCCACTCTCTGTCCCCAGCTCTGCAGAGGACTGAGGGGCACTGTGGCTTCTCTCTTCCCCTCTCTCAAGATGAAGGACTTTCCAACAGGACAGAGAGTAGAAACATCAAGGGGAATCTCATCCAATCCTGACACGTGAACCAATAGATGTTTACCCTCTTGCATTAGTTATCCACTGCTAGTGATTTAAAACAACAATCAATTGCCATCACTCATTGTTTCTGTGGGTCAGGTATCTAGGAATGCCTTAGCCTGCTGGTTCTGCCTTGGGGTCTTTGATGAGGCTGACATCAAGGTGTTGTCCTTTGGAGAGAAAGAGAGATGGGCACTCCTCTTCGGCTCTGTGTGGTGGGATGGAGGGAACTATGGGTTGGCAGTCGGGAGGCCTGGGCATCAGTCCTTGCTCTGTGCCTGACCGCCTGAGTGTCCTTGATTGAGTCACCTCCCCTGTTGGAGCTGCAGCTTTCCTATCTTTGGTCAGTGTGGCCTAGGAGTCCAGTCCCCACCACTTAGCAAGTTCCTTGTTCTCTGCGGACTTCCGTTTCCTCATCTGTAAAAGTGAGAGTAAAAACACCTCCCTGTTAAGATTGGAGTGAGAAATAAATGAGCTAGGCCATGCAATGTGCTTAGCACATAGAAGGTGTTCAATAAACATTAGCTGTCATTATTAGCAATATTAGAAAGAGCAATATTAAAATCTTTGGTTCCAAATTTATTCTGAGCCCTGAGAACCAAGGGCCTACACCTTCCCTCCCTGTCTCAGTTCGGATACCTCCTGAGTCCCTCCAAGGCTGGTTTTAGGTGGCTACGTTCAGGCTTCGGGGGAGGCCAGGAGTGTCTGCTTCCTTTCCCGGCACCTGGTGGTCGCGGCACTTGCACACCTGTTGACAGCTAGCTGAAGTTAGAAATCAAACAACCAGAACAGCCTCGAGCTGCCCGTCTCATGATTGGGGCCAATCTGGGGACAACTGTCAGGTGTGTGATCACAGGGTGGCAGAGACAGAATGGACTTCAGACCTCATCTAGTCCCAGATTTGATCACCTCTCCCGCCTGTGGGTCCATCGCCCTTCCTCACAAGTCCTATTTGAGCAAGTGACTTCAGGCCACCAGCCATCAAGCCAGCTTTGTGGGAGCAGCCTTTAGGTGGCTGCTGGCCTGGAGCCTGCCCAAGTCGTCATGCCCAGCTGCCCAAACCCACTCTGGGGCCAAACCATCATGTAAGGTCTTCAGCCCCAAGTCCTCTCCCCACTACTGGAGAGCAGGGGATGACAGCCACCAGTCCCGTGCCCATTCTCCCCAGCCTCAGCCAGGGTCCCCAGCCTTTCCTGTACCGTTGCTCCCAGACTCCACCCCCCACTGCTCTGCTCCCCTTCTCAGAGGCCCTGGACCCCCATCCCCTTCCCCACCCCATCTCTGTTCCCTGCAGTGCCCTCCTCTGTCCCCTCAGCCAGTTTCTGGAACATTCTCTTCTCTCTGCCCTCTGTCCCCTCAGATAGAGTCTGCTTAATCTCTCATTCTCCCCTCTGGGTCAGGGGTGAGTCTGCAATCCTTCTGGCTCCCCAGGGCACTCCTAAACCCCCTTCATCTTTGAAAGCCATGTTCCTTTGGACATACATCATCCAGGACCCCCTGTACCAGCTAATCCCCGGCCTTCTGGCCAACCCCTCACTCACTGGCCACCGCGGCTCTGGGGCTCCTGGGCTCCGGGGCATCCTTTCCACTCAGCTCTCTTGTCATTCCTGGGCCCTTCATTGCAGGAATGGCTTTTCCAGGACCCCTTGACCTCCTAATTGCCAAGAAGTTTCCTACCTCAGCTACCCACTTCCTTCCCAGCAGCAAAATGACATTACCTACCAAGACCCAAACCCAAACGTCCCACTCTTGACCTTGAACATGATCTCTTGTCCTTGCTGCTTTCTATCTCAAGGCCCCCTACAGCAATTTTTTCAACCTCATCTTGAACCCAGACCTACTGGGCCCAGTTCTTTCTCACTCTCCATCAGTCTCCCCTGGCTTCACGTCCCTTTTTCTCCGTCTTCGATTCCGTGGTCCTTCATTGGAATCACTCCCTTGCAAACACCTCCCATTCCCTTTCTTCTCTTCCCCTCCTCATGCTTCACCCTGCTTGCAGTAATGCCTGGCCTTAGAACAGGGCTCTTTGGTTTGTAGAGCTTTTGTAAATGCATGATTTCAATCTGCTGCTTTGGTGGTCACGTACGACACAGGGCAGGTAGCAGAGCCGGTACGCATACTTCGTACAGATGAGGTATGAAGCCCCAAAGAGGTTAAGTTTCCTTTTCCAGGCTTGCCCAAAGCTGAGCCTCAAACCCATGTCTCCTGGCCTTAAGTCTGCCTGGCCTCTTGGAGGCAGCCCTTCTAGAACAGATTGGACTTTGGATATTTGGTGATGAAGGTATGGGTGGGGTCAGGGCACCCTAGCAGAGGGAGAGGTGTTTCCAAAGTGTTCCCAAGTGATGACAGGGGCAGGAACGGTGGCGTCCAGGGGGAGTGGACAGTGGTGCTCCTCCCAGGCCCCACAGAGGCTGAGAAATCCTTTCCAAGAGGCCAGCCTGCAGAGGCGCGCTGGCCCCGAAATGCAAAACCAGATGCCGCTGGTAATGCATACTGTCTGGAACAGAATTCCTGCCACTTCCCAGCCTTCTGCAAATCCCATTTTCTTTCCTCGTTGGGGCGCAAGGGGCTGAGGGCCCTGCATCACTCTGCACATCAAAGGCGTCACCAGGTTTCGCAGCACAGCTCTCAGAGGCTTTTAACCAGCCTTTGACAATAAAATTGCTTTTAAATAAAAACCAAGACTCAATATTCGGCAGGAAAGGGATTAACAGGATCAGCCGGGAGATGACATCATGCTATTTTTGTTGGCATTTCCCCAACTCAAGTGTGAGGAGTCAGGGTGTGGAGGGAGGATATATATATATTTTTTCTTTTCAACTGCCTTGGCTGCTCTAAATCTTGGTTTAAAAAATCCAGGGAGCTGGGCCAGCTGGGGGTGGCCCTCCAGCAAGGTCAGGGCATGCGCCAGCCTGCAGGGGTGAGGACACGGGGCCTGCAAGGGAAGAACAGGGACTGATGTGGCCTTTTTGCTGAGTCATTCTCCCAGAGCCTCAGGCAACAGGGAAGGAAAGGCCCTGTTTGCTGATCAGACCCTGAATTTGCAGAAAGGTGTCCTCCAAATCGGGCAAATGGTGCAGCCAGCTGAGACAGAGTGGCTTAGAGAACTTGGACTTGGCCCATTCACACACAGGCCTCAGGGTGACGGCCACTAGCCAATGTCCAGAATGACAGGACTGTGAGGTCTTACAGGACACCCACTCCAGTGGTTTCCAAACGTATTTTTTTTAGTTAAGGAACTCTTAGGTTTAGATGAGATTGCAAACATACACTGCATCAGAAGCCTGGAGGAAGTGGATCCGCAGTGATCGGAGTCTCCTGGCCAGACCTTTCCAGTGCCTGACGCTGCCTTGGAATCTAATACCAAAGACACAAATTGAAAATCTGACTATTCATTAATTTAGTGAACACTTACTAAGTGCCTGCTCCATGCTTGGCACTTGTCTAAATGAGCAAAACCAGGCACAGGTCCCCTGCCCTCCTCAGGCTTATGGTTGGAGGCAGGAGATGGACATCAATTCAATATGACACAAAGGAAGGTAAACTCCCCCTCCTCGACTTACATATGCAGAAACTGAGTTGTGACAGCACCGGAATCTTATCCGGGCACTCAAGGCTGTCATCTTCAGGCCTCGAGCTGTCTTTTCAGCTTTGTCTCGCGCTACTCTCCCACCTGACCCCCCAGCACCATCTGGGGCCTCAAAGGTACATTTTCTCAGGTATAACTGACCTTTTCCTACCGCCAGTTTCCCCTGGGCTACCCTACACCCTTCCCATCTTTCTGCCTGCCAGTCATCCCTGATCACCACTGGGAAGTCCACCGACAGCCCCACGTGTTCAAAAGTCCCCTCGGTTGGAATCGTCCTGCCGCTGTCCTCAGTCTTCCTCAGAACTCCTGCCTGGTCCAGAGAGGAGAAAGCAGCCAGCGTTGGTTAAGGAGCAAGAGACCTGGGCAGAGTCCTCCTCCTGCTACTGAGAACTTAGGTGAGTCTCCCAATCTCACAGGGGAGACCCTGAGCTCAGCTTTGGAATCGTTTGACCTCCCCAGGTACGCGCAGTTCTACTCAGGGGATTCTCTAAGCCGGACTGATTTTTCCCCTTCTTTGTCTTCTCCCAGTACCAAGTCCAGCGGCTCATCAGGAGCCAACAGTGGTGTTTGTTCACGGACTGGTGCATTGTGTTGGGTGCCTGGCCCAGGGTCTCTTATGTGCTCATGACGGCCTCAGGGTGGGGTCCAGTCCAGCTGCTCTGGGCTTTCTCCTTATGGAAAGACGGAAGGCACTCCTTCTGGGATCTCATTCACACTCCTAAACATTGATTGAACACCCCACGTCCTGTGCTAGAGATGACGTCTTCTCTTCAAAGAGTGTAGGGGCCAGGCAAGGGAGGCAGAGGAGTAAAGCGATGATGCTGGTGCTGTGTGCTGGGGACAGACAAGGATGCCACCTCGACGTGGGGCTCCCTCCCTGCTCCTTTCAGAAGGCATCATCCTCTAAGCTACAGGAGCGAGCAGAAGCCTGGGTTATCAGCCTGTCCCCCTGGGCCTCCCCTAGTATTAGAGGGTCTACCTCCTGGAACCCTGTGTCACTGTACACTTGAGAGAGGCTCATGGTCCCTCTCCTCTGATGCCAGTGAGTAGACGGGTAATCCTTTGCCATCCCATCTTGTTGGGCTTCCTAAAAAGCCGCATGGGGCTGAATAGGCACAAGCTGAGTTTGCGCTGAAGGGTTGCAGCCATTTTGGAATTATAACACAGGGGAAGAAAAGTCACATGTCTTGTTAACTTGGACTCGCCTCTGAATCTTAAAGGGAATGCACTTAAAGCTAAGTGTATTGCAAGCAGGGTTCCCTGATGACATTCTGTTACATCTGACTTGGTTTCCTAGGCCCTGAACTTCTCCCACACACTAGCAAGGGTCCAGGTCTTCAAGCCTCTACCCATCTCCCTTGGGAAAGCCCTGCCCTTCCCCACTAGAAGTTTCTAACTCTCTGGTTGCATCCTTTCCTTCCCCTCCTTCCACACCCCTGCCCTGGGACACCCAGCCCTGCAACTGCCGGCTCAGTCATTTGCTTAGCTATCCTCTCCAATCCCTCGCAGCCACTCGCATCCCAGGGACCAAGGAGGGAGCAATTCCAAGTCCTGCAGAGCCTGGCCAGCAGTGGATGTGTCTCTTTCTCTTTGGATTTCTTCTCAGCAGTCCCATCAGTGTGAGCTGCGTGCATGCAAGTTCTGTGATCTCACAGTGCTATTAAATTACGAATATGCTCTTCTCTCCAAAACAGTAATTAATTTCGGGAGATAGTGCTGTGTAAGCCACACAAGAGAAATTCAGTTGTTCGGTGTTGTGCTGGAGGTGGCCCATGCTGGCTTACAAGAGATAATGCACAAAAATGTTTAGGAATTTTGCAGGCCGATTGTTAAACATTGCCATTATTAAATTGTAAATTACATAAACATGTAATTAAATACATTATATTAAAACCTTTAATAAGTACTAAAAATTCATCACTTCCTAATTATTTTACTATACTTTCCTATTGTCTATTTTGTCTGTAGTGGTGGAATACCCTATGTGTGCTACTGCATGTCACTCCCCAGCTCCATGTTCAGTGACAACACGTTGGTAGCTGGAGGTCAGCCACGGTGGGAGTATTTACCATGGAAATTGGGGAACACTAACATCAGGGCTGCCCTCCCCCTACCCAGGTTGCTAAACCTTTACTGGAACTTGCTGGAGAAAGGCCACTTTTCCTCGGTGGGCTCTGCACCTCTCCACCTTCCTAGTCTGCCCCGCCATCCTGCAGGGAGCGCCAGGTTTCTTGCCCACTCTGCCTGGGGCCTAGTGGGCTAAAGCCTTGAATGGCAGCTGCCTTAATTACTCCAGGAAAGAGGAGTCACTATCTTTGGGGATGGGAAACTTGAGTCCTGGAGAATTGGTGCTCGAACTCAGGCAGACTTCACATTCTTGGAGGATGTGGGCTCGTGCGATGGACAAGTAAAGTCATGGGATAAGCCTGGTGCCTCTCTTAGGGCATCACTTTGCTCAACGGTAAGAGATTAAAAATATTATTTTAAAAATAAAACACACATGAAAATATGATGTAGAGGAATACAAAATTTAGATGAATTTTTAAATTAAAACAAGAGATTAGGAAGAAATTTCTCCCACATGACAGCCTCCTCTGGGCTATGGCTCCAGGCCCCACAGGTTTTCTCTCCTCTTACATTAAAGGTCCCGCAGCAGAAAATTTTGAGGATCCCTTGGCTAAAGGGTTTTGAGATAGCGATAGGAATTAATTGAACAGAGAATGGGAAGGAAGTGGTTAGGGCATTCCAGAAAGTAGAATCCAGTAGAAAGGAGCAAGGGCTTGGATCAGATTCCTTGGGTTTGAATTCCTGCTCTGCCACTTACTAGCTGTGTGATCTTGGGTAGGTTACATAACTGCTCTGTGCTTCTGTAGTACTAACACCTATCTAATAGGTTGTTTGAAAGATGAAACTAGAAGTATGTGCAGCACTTGGAGCGGTGTTTGTGCTTGTTCTTCCCAGTTATTCAAGCAGAGGGAACAGCACTAGCAAAGCCCAGAGCCTGGCAGGTGTGTCCAGGAAAGGCCAGCAGCTCCGTGCAGTCGGGGCATGGATGGGGTGCATGTGGGGGAGGTGGCAGAGGTGCCCTCCCATCCCATCTGCAAAGGCACCCACTGTACATCACACCCACTGCCCCTGGACAAGTTATGTCCCCTCTCAGGTCCTCCTGTGCAGTGGGGGTGGGGTGGGGGTGGCTGACCTCCAAAATCCCTTCGGGCATCCACAGCCTGTGTTTTATTCAATCTTAACTCCATCTCTTCTCTTACTGAACACTACATAGGACATTCGGATCCCCACAGTTTAGTGATTAAACAAAATTGTATATGTTCACCAGGTACTTTGTAAATTTGTCTTTCTAGTCCCAAACAAAGAAAATTTTTTACCATTATCTGGTTTTAAAAAGGGGGATGGAAGGGACCTCAACACTTTAAGCTAAGGTGAATAGATAATCCAGTTTTATAAAGGATTTAAAAAATTCCTTTGGGCAATTTCATAGCAAATTCATGGTATAACACATGAGCATGGAAGGACTCTGTGTCTGTGAAATCAGAGAGATGTGGGTTCACATCCTGGCCACCGGTTGCCAGAACTGGGCAACTTGCTTCTTCTTTTAACTCTAGTTTCCTCATCTCTAAAATGGGGCTGGTGATATTTGTACCCATCTCATGGGATTGTTGGGAAAATTCAGCGACACAAACCAGGTCAAACTGTGAGAGGATGAGATAAGTTCTAGCCCAGGTCCTGTAGGGAGGGAGGACACTGAGCTTGGCCCCTCCCTGCTGGGGACATTGTCAGCCCACTGCATCCCTCCATCCCCATCTCAGCACCTTCCTGCTGGCCTCTCCACATAGCTGTCTCTGTCTCCTGTCTCTTATCCCTTTGGCCTGGCAGGGGGAGGGGTGCATAGCTGTCACTATCCATCCTGGGGATGTGTGGTTTCCTCACACTCTGCCTACCCTTTATTCAATGCTCCTCAATAACCTGATTTGAGTGTTCAGTTTGCTCCCTACTGGGGCCTGACTGGTAGACAGCACAGTACTGGCCCATAGTAGGTGCTCAATAAATGGAAACAATTAGGTACATATAGAATAGTACCCTGTGCCCTTTCAAAGGTATACCTAGGCATGTTTATTCAACAACATTTGCTGATTCAACAGATACTTAGCTTGATATTATATTGAGTCAATTTCAAAATCATATGTTACATACTAGGTTTATTTTCATGTCTTATGCAGCACCGTCCACGTCGCAGTCAGCAAGGTCTCTGGGGATTCACTTCTTGCCTAGTGGTTTCAGCAGGGGTGGGAGCTCACTGGCGTTTCCTCTCTCATGCCGACCAACAAGCAGACTCACCAGCCGTAAGGTGACCAACCAGTCAGAGTTCTCACCGAGGACTGAGCAGCAAGTAGTCACCTGGTAGAACAGGAGAGTTCTACCCAGCGTGCTCTCTGGGGAGGACCCACCCTCAGACGGGCAAGTGGCCCTGTCAAAATGACACACCCTCAGACGGGCAAGTGGCCCTGTCAAAATGGGTCCTTTCTCTGGCTCTACCTAGATATACAGTCCTACCTGACATCGAAGAGTTGAAAGATTCCCTAAAGGGAGGGAAGGGCCCTGGATGGGGCTCAGGAGACTGGGTTCTAGGCCCTGTAGAGCTGGTAACTTTCTGTGGAGGCACTGTGACTGGCCTCTTTAGGACTTGGTTTCTCCCTCTATGGGTTGGATGGTTGGCATATTAGTTTCCTGTAGCTGCTGTAACAAACTGGGTGGCTTAAAACAACAGGAATTTATTGTCTCACAATTCTGGAGGCCAAACGTCAGACATCAAGGTGTCAATGGGGCCATGCTCCCTCTGTGGTTTCTAGGAGAGAATCTTTCTTTGCTTCTTATAGCTGCTGGTGGCTGCTGGCGTCCCTTGGCTTCTAGCAGCATAAATCCAATCTCTGCTTCTGTGCACACATGGCCTTCTTCCCTCAGAGTGTCTCTGCATCCTCTCCTCCTCTTATAAGGCCACCCAAATCCACTGTGATCTCATTGCAATCCCTAACTAATTACATCTTCAGAGACTCTACTTCCAAATAAGGTCACATGAGTTTTGCGAGGGACACTGTCCAACTCACTGCAGTAGGATTATAGGTTCTCAATGGTTCTTCCAAGGCCCAGCCCTTTGCTGAGCATGTGGCATTCTCAGTCGGGCCCCTCTCTTTGCTGGGACTGTAATAGTTTGAAAGAGGTTGGGTGAGGCAGGCTGTCTGCTGAGCTTTGTGGAGGAGAATCAAGAAATATCTGGGGGCTGGTTACCACTGGCAGCCACAGCTGCTCAGGACTGTAGCAGGTCCCCCTCCTCTCCCCTCCCCCACTGTCACTACTGGACATGATTGCAGCTCCGCCCCGCTTCCCACCACTCCTACTGCTGGCCTCTCTGTGTGC
This sequence comes from Lepilemur ruficaudatus, assembly GCA_963574885.1. NCBI lineage: Eukaryota > Metazoa > Chordata > Mammalia > Primates > Lepilemuridae > Lepilemur > Lepilemur ruficaudatus. Next base: position 25,327 of record CAUYRT010056126.1, read on the forward strand.
CTGTCTGTCTGTGTGCCAGGCACGGAATTAGGCATATCTATCCTTTCTCTTCCTCCCGGTGGTGTTGAAAGGGCAAAACCAGGATCTGAGCACAGGCCTGGTGGAGCCAAAGCTCAGGCTCTTGCCACACACATCTGGATGTTGGAAAAGCAGTGAAACGGGCCTGGCTTTTCTTTGACCATCCTTGATTTTCAGGGTACAGTTGTGAAACTGGCAAAAGTAGTTTGCTAAATTTCCCTCTGAATTGCCCGTTCTTGTCTTTTCCTTTCTCCCCATGTCCCAACCCCCGATGGCAGAGTCTAATACCCTAAGCTGTGCTCTGGGCCCTCTGCTCCCTTGGATGTCACATTCCCACCAAGGCAACAATGTCTGATGGCAGCACAGAGCTGCCCTTGCCTGCCCCCTGGCCCCAGGGGCCTTGGCATTAGCATGTGGCCCTACCTGCATGGAAGCCAACTTTTTCCGCTCTCTTTTCCTTCCCCTGGTCCTGTGCTCTCTGAGGGCCCAGCGCGCTCTGCCCGTTTGACCAGGGCAGTTTCCTGCTCCAGTTTTGCAGCTTTTATCACAACAGTGTACAGTTTGAATTCTTATTTACATAGCACTTTTAAAAAACTTAAACATACGCTTTAGCCAGGGCCTAAACAATAATCTTTATGAAAACATGGATTTTGTATGTTTCATTGTTTCCCAAACACATGCTGAAAGTGTATTTAGCATGTCATCTCCAGTGTCATCTCGTGTTCCGCAGCGGTGTGGGAGCCACATTTTGCGAAGCAATGACTTAGTGGTGGAGCCCGCATTCTGGTCTATTTGAAGCAGCCTTTAAGGATGCTGCAATATTATGCAACTACTAAAATGATGCCTACTCTATAAAATTAGGTGAAGGAAGCGGAACATAAAAGCAGGACACACGTAAATGAATATCAAATATCTAAGATGATCATTACTGTGTAAAATGGAATATGCATAAAGGAAAACTTGCAAGAGATATTGCTAACTGTTAGCAAAGGTTTTCAGAGAGTGGATCTCTAGATAGTTTTCCTCCTCTAATTTCTACCTCCTTATTATTTCCAAGTTTTACAAAGGTAAGCTTTAGGGTGAGGGTATTAAATCATTAACAAGATTATTTGTACATATCAAAAAAAATTTTTTTGTTTGATTTTTGGTATAGATATGGGATCTGAATATTGCCCAGGCTGGTCTTGAACTCCTGGCCTTAAGCAATCCTCCCACCTTGGTCTCCCAAAATGCTAGGATCACAGGAGTGAACCACCATGAGCCTTATTTGTGTATCTTTGTGTTTACTTTCTGGACAGGGATACTGAGATCATGGCCTCAATTCATTCAGTTGGAACCAAAGACTCCAGAAAAAAGTTGCTGCTGCTGTTGGTGGTGGTGGTAGTGATGGTGGTGGTGGTGTGTCTGTGTGTAGGGTGGTGTCAGGTGAGTGCCTACTAAGGAACACTGAAGATCAACGAGAGGTCCCTAGGAAAGGGAGACCGAAACACAGTCCCTGAGGATTCCAGGCATAGCCTGCTCACCATTGCCCTAGCAGGGCTGGAAGACACATTGTCCTCTAAGAGAAACGCCCAGCCCGGCATCTCAGATTACTGCCCACAGCCAGGGGAGAGAGTGGAGAGATTCCCCAGGGGTGGGGTGCCTCCTCCTGGATGTCTTCAGGACAGTCCTTTGGGCCACTGAGGCCCTGGTTGGAGCCCTGAGGCAGGTGTTGAGTTGGGCCCTGCAGGAGCTAGGAAACAGGCCTTGAGGTGATGCGCATTCATGAGAACAGAATGGCCATAGCCACAGAGTAGCTGCTGTTTACTGAGTGCCTGTAATGTATGTGCGTACAGTGAGATGTTCTATGAATTTTATCTCCTTTAACACTCATAACCACCCGGGGGGAAAGGGTTCTAGTAACCAGATCCAGAGAGATTAAGTCACCCATGCAAGGTCACACGGCTGGGATTCACGCTTGGGTTTGGCTGATTCCCATCCTCCACTCTTTCGATGATGCTGCCCTGACTTGTCATGGAGGGAACTAACCAGTGTTAGTTAAATAGATTTGCCCCCTCCCCGGCTTGAAGAGTTCTGTTAAAGTGTTGGGTAATTGGAGATGGGGTAAAAAAAAAAAGAAAATCAAGACATGCTTCCCAGGGGATACAAACCACAAGTGCTGTTTCACTTTCATACGTCAAGTTCATCTTAGCTTTCTTGGGCTGTCACCAACGCCCAGCCACAGAGAGTCAGGATCTCTGGGGGCTGCGGAGACGCTGATGTGTACACATGTGATCTATTGTGGCCTCATGGACCAGGCTATACTTTATTCAACAGTCATGTTGATTACCTTCCTATTAATAGGAAAAAGTATGGTCGGGCTCCCCGCTTCCTCCTTGGCTCCTTCTCAATCATCAGCTTTTAGCCTGGGGCACATACTTGTGGTTAAATTATTAACCCCTACAATAGGATAGAAATGATGATAGCTGTCATCCCCAAACACACACAACGCACACACAAACACACACACTCTCTCCTTCACACCGTAACAATTTGCTGAAAGTGCTGACTTTTTTAATAGCATTAATTTAATTGCTAGGTTGAAATAATGATAATGATGATGATAGTAACAGTAAAAAAGCTGCTCTCAAATTGTTCTGAGAGATGTTGCAACATCAGCTGCCACACTCATTCCCTAAGAAAGAATTTGCATTTTCAGATTCAGTTCATAACAGGCAAATGGTTCCCCAGGAAGATGAACGACAGTCTTTAATGAGGTTTTTTTTCTTGCCCAGGGTGAAATCTTACTCCTTTCTGCAAAAGCAGTGAACGCCAATTTCCAGACAGGATTTGGGCCAAATTTCTAAATTTCCAGACTTCCAGGGGGCAGATTGGAAAATGAAATCTGTTAAAAAATCCTGGGCTCTGACTTAAAGTGGTCTCCTGTGGGGTAACATTGCATTTTAGCTGTGGTTTGGGGGGTGGCTGGGTAGCAGCCGTGATGAGGCAGGAATGTGGCTGTCTTGCTCTCTCTCGCACAGCAATGGTGGGAGCTTTTCTAGAACACCTCCAGAAACCAGGGTCAGGAACTTCCCTCCAGCCATGGCAGGCAGGCTACAGTCTGAAATGCTCCAGCCAAGTAAAGGAGTAGGGTTGGGAGGCCGGCCGCAAAGGTCTCTCTCAACGAAGACCTAACTGAATGCCTGCTGTGTATGGCTCTGCATAGGTGAAGATGACTGGAATATAGCCCCTACTCCCTAGAGCTGGGGTCCCCAGCCCCAGGAACAGGGCTGCACAGCAGGAGGTGAAGCGCGGGCAAGTGAAGCCCCGCCTACCTGCACCCAGTCACTCCCCATGGCTCCATCACCACCTGAGCCCCGTCCCCGCCTGCTGTGATCTGAGGTGGAGCCAAAGCGCCATGCTCCCACCCTCCCTGTCTGTGGAAAAACAGTTTTCCACAAAACCAGTCCTTGGTGTCACAAAGGTTGGGACTGCTGCTGTAGAGTATAGCTAGTAAAGGAGAAAGACATAAACTGAAAATTACTTGTGATCAAAAAGTGCTCTAGAAAAGAGGTGCCTAAAGCCCTTCGGGAGCCACGGGGTGAGAGGAAGGGACTGAGTTGATGACGATTGAATGGGTCCAGGAGGGGAAATGGCTAGGGGACAAGTAGGAGAGCGAGGGCATTCCAGACAGAGCTAAGAGCATAATCAAATGCATGGAAGAATAAAAGGTATTTGAGGGACAGTCTTGCCAGCCCTTGCAAAACCCTTCCTTCTGTTCCGTTGCCCCAGTTTTGAGCACCCCCATCTGCTGTCTTGGGCCCACTGTCTTGGGATGCCTGTGTGCTATGGAGCTGTCTATGGGACAGTTACAGTATCTATATTGCTCTTTGCTATTTTACTATATCATATTTTGTTGTCATTAAATTATAAAATACTTTATAATTTCCACAATTATTCTTTCTTTGACCCATTAACTATTTGAAAGTGCATTTAAGAGATTTTCTTAACCCATGGGTTTTGTGTAGAAATGTTTTGGTGGCTGACATATAATTTTATTGCACTGAGATGTGAGAATGTGATCTGTGTAGTATCAATTCTTTGATTTTTTTGATATTTCCTTTGTGGCCTAAGGTGCATAGTTAATTCTTGTATGTACCTGAAGAGCTGTTTATTCTTTATTTTTGAGATGCAAGTGTCCCTAAATAACTGTGGCTCAACTCTTCTGTATCCTTTTTGTCTGTTTGAACAGTTTCTGAGAAAAGTGACTAAAATCTACCACTTTGATTGTAGAGTGTCAAGAATATCTTTTAATGACTTTGTCAGTTTTTGCTTTATATATTTTGAAGCTGTGTTGTAAGGTGTGTACAGGTTCAGGACAATTTTTTTTTTTTTGGTCAATTATTCCCTTTATCAAGACCTTCCTTATTGCCAAGTTTTTGTCTTAAGGCCTATTTTGTTTCAAATTAATATTGATAAATCAGCTTCTCCTAGTATTACCTGGCATATTTTTTCTTGATCTTTTGCTTTCGACCCTTTTCTGTCTTTGGTAAAAGACATTCATATGTCTTTTGTGAATAACTTTTAGCTGGATTCAACTGCCTAGCACATAGTAGATGCCCAATAATTATTTGTTGAATGAATGAATGGAAAAATCAAATCCAATCTGAAAATTTGTCCTTTAGCAGATGAATTTAATCTGTTTATATTTGTTGTGATTGTTGATCCATTTGACTGGTCTACCACTTTTTGTTTTCTAAATACATGTTTTGTATTTCCTTCTCTTTTTTTCTGCATTATTGCCTTCTATTGGATTGGTCAAATAGGCTTTATTTTATTTCCCCTTCTACTATATTGAAAGCGATTCCTTTTCTGTTCATTAGTTGAACAGTGGCACGGTCAATTCCTATCTCTGTTACTGAGAAAAAAATAGAGAAAAGAAATAATAACAGCTATTTATTGAACGTCTTTGACAATACTTGGAATAAAGGACGTTCACTATGTCCTTTGACCAGCACAATAGCCCTGCAAATTCAATATTAGTGTCCTCATTTTACAGACAAGAAAATTGAGACTTAGATAGTGTAAGTAACCTGTCAAGGTCCCGCTGCCAGTGACCAGCAGAGCTGGGATTGGAAACCCTTCTTTGTGATGCTGAAGGTTATGCCCTTCCTACTGCGTGCCAGGCTGCTGGCTCAAAGGGCAACCTCAGGTTGCTGAAGGACGATTATCTCAGCATTTCTTAGCACCCACAGCCATATTCTGATTAGCCGTCCTTGTTATCTCTGTGCTCCAGTGATAATTCAGAAGTGGAAATGAATGAACACAGGCCTGGGTACAAGTTCTGGGCGGGAGAGAGCCACAAGCTGAGAAGTAAATAGAACTCTTAAAATCATCTGAAATTAAATTTGCCACAAGCTGGACGACTCCTTTGAACCCTTTAATGACATCTCCGAATTGACCACGTACTGTATTTGGGAATGTGTTCTCTTTCCCAGCAGGTATTTATCCTCAGCCAGGGCCTGTTAATAAGGAGACATAAAGAACAGTCATTCTTGCCACCACCTCTACAAACTACTCTTCAAATATTTGTTCTTTCTTTCACAGGTTCCACTCTGCTCTGATTTTTCTCCCTCTGGAAGGGATGTGAGGACCCGGATTAGAGAGAGGAAGGACAACAGGGCCTCACAGTCACTGATTGTAGGAAAGCAAGGACTGAAGTGTTCAAAGCCACATAAACATTCATTGCTAGTCCCAGGGTGGGTGGGAGAGGGGACAAGCATCAGGAGCCTTTGATGAGGTCGCCCGCGGAGGAGGCAGGTGCTCTGAATATGATTACCCACAATCCCACGGGCTCCCGACGGGTTCCCATTGCAGTAAACAACATCTGGTGGAATCATAGTCCCAGTGTGGGATGTCACACTGACTTTGCAGGGGTACGAGTACATCTTGTCTGAAAGGGTGGTGTTCCTTTTTGGGAAGAGAGTATGAAAGAATGTGACCAAATTCCTGCAATGCTGCCCAGGAACGGCAGCCATGCCATTAACGCACTGGCCTGGGTGTCTGTGAGGACTTCACTGGGCCCTGCCCAGGACTTCGTTTCTAGTGGGGGCAGGTGAGGCACATTGGCCCTGGAGAGGCATTTTTCCAAGTGGGGGTCACCTGAACCGGAATCACCTGCTGGGGGTACGAGTTGGTTGTGCTTATTAAAATGCTGGTTCAGGGGCCCACCCTAGACTTACTGAATCAGAATCTCTAACGGGAGGTCCCCAGGAATCCACATTTTCAGTAAGTGGCCCAGGTGATTTGGGTGCCAAGTGTAAATTGTTCTCAAGGGCTCTGTAGGTGCCTGCAGCTCCCCTGGGGGGGGGCGGGCTGCTGGGAGGAGGCACATAGAAAGTGGTGGAAGGATGAGGCGTCCTGGGCTCTAGCACTCCCTTTGGCTTGCTGTGTGACTTTGAGCAAGTCACTTTCCCACCCTGCACCTCATTTTCTTGCTTGGTAAATAAGAGCCATCCAGAGCTTCTTAACAGAGGAAGAGGACCAGAACTAATAACTCAGATTTCTATTTCAGGCATATGAGTTTGAGGTGAGAGTAGAATTCTGAATGGAAATAATAATTATAGCTCATTTTTATTGCATTCTTACCATGTGCCAGGCTCTGTTGTAGAGACTTAGGAATGATTTCACTTTCTTTTCACCACAGCCCTATGAGGTTGTTTTCATATTCTCAGTTTACAGATAAAAGACTTGAGGCAAAGAAAGGTTAAGGTCATAGCTAGTAAGAGGTGGAAAAGGATTCCAAACTCGGACACTCAAACTCCAGGGCCGTTGTTCGTGCAGCAATGATATACTATCTCTTAGCTGTAAATGTCCTGCCAGCAATTGGAAATATTGGACATGGCCAAGAGGCATGATCACCAGGCAAATGTGGCAGTGATCAAAATAGAGGTGACAGGTGGAAAGCTAGCAAAGTGTATAAAGAGCAGAGAGCTACAGCACCAATAAATACCTGTGGACTTACCAACCCAAGGTAACGCAGCCCTACCCACTTCTATATGGTTGTAAAAATGAAGGGAGTTTAAAGCAGGTGGGTGTGGAAATCTTGGGGGGAGGGAAGGCGACATTCCAGACACCCTGGTCCCACCCACGCAGCATGCTCTAGGAATAATGGCTCTAATGATATTCTCTCCTTTATAGAGATCTTGGGGCAGAAATAGGTCCCTGCTTGTTCCAGAGCTTTCAAGACACATTTGGGAAGATATAAAGCAACCACAAAGCCAGTTCCTTTCCCACGGAGACTTGTCCAGTAGGTGACCCCAGGGCCTAATTTGGTGTCAGGCAGATACTGAGCCAGAATTGATAGTTGGTAGAGCAAGTCCCTGAAGAAGGCTAAATTGCAGTGAGTGATGCCTCCTGTTCCTAGTTAGCAAGGGGCTGGATTTCTCATGGAAGTGAAGAACCTTGTTGGTCACAGATGCCATCGTATGGCTTTCTGTGTGTGCTTTCCTGGGGGTGGGGATATTGTCCCTTTTCTGCCCCAGTGTCAACTCTTGCCTTCATGATAAGGATTCCACAATCTCCACCTCCAGCCCAGCCCTCTCTCTGGAGCTTCAGACTGTTATTTATATCTAACAGCCCCCTGGATGTTTCTGCATGGAGGCCCCACTGGTGACTCACACTCAACTCATCCCAAACCAATTTCAGTCCAGTTACTGCTATGCCTGCCCTGTTTTGCTCATCTCTTGTTAATAGAACCAGCAGTCACCAGGTTCTTCAGTGGTTTCCATCAGCTGCGTGTAACCCAGGAATCTGCAGGTGCCAGACCCACCCACCTTTCCAGCCCCATGCCCAGCCCTTTGCATTCCAGCCACGCCTGAGCCCTATTGCACCTTGGTGTCTTTCCTCCAACTGATTTTCTGACTAGAAGGCCTTTCCTTTCTCTGGCAGTCTGATTGCTTTTTCTCGTCCTTCAGGACCCGGCGCAATGCCTTTGAGAAGCCTTGTAAGACAGCAAACACCCCCGCCCACTGCCAGGAGAGTTCCTCTCTCTTTGGGGCTCCCATGGCCCTTTCTGTGTGCCACTAGTACACACTTTTCACTCTGTGTGGCTAATGTCTGTTCACACGTCCTTTCTGCTGGACACCAAGCTTCTAAGCTTCTCCAAGGACAGAAACTCTCTGCCATAGACTCTCATACTTGATTTCGTGTTCCCAATGCCTGGAAAATGGTCAGGAGATATGTTTGAATAAATGAACACATGATTCAATAAATGGGTCAGAATTTCTGGGAGAATGAGCTTGTAGTTTATGGGGGCCTTAGGATTTTATCCAAAGCAAAATCATGGTATGGGGAAGGACAGATGCCTGGAGAGATTGGCCAGATGCCATGCCGTCCAGGACGCCACCTGTGTGTGATTCTCAGTGAAGTGGCAGACACAGGCAGGCTCAGTGACCCTTGGGAATCCCTGGCCCATTCGCCCTTCCTCTCCTGCTGTCTCAAATATGGTCACAGCTCACCACTTTCTTGCCTGTGAGCCCAGGACTCTCCCTTTATTCCAGTTCTGGAAACCTCATCTCTTCTAGGAAGCCTCTCCTGATTAAATGGGATGAACAGACAATATGAGCTTTCTAAAGCTCCAAAGTCAAGCATCCTTCCCCTCTCTGGCTCTTCAGATTAATTGAGAGAGTGAGGGCAGGAAGCACAAAGAGGACAGGTTGAGTCCTATTCAACTGCTAGACTTGTTAGAGCAGCAGTTCCCTAAACCCTGCTTTGGGACCACACAGGCATTTGTTAAACACATGGCTCTTGGGCTCCATGCTAGGTCTACCCGATCAGAATCTTCAGGGTTGGGGCATAGAACCTCTACTTTTAACAAGAATTTTTGTAGCTTTTTAAATTCAACAGACACATTTGGAAACTCTTGACTTTTTAGAGTTTAGGTGCCAAATAAAATTAAATAAGCTTCCATGAGCTTATTATGTGAGAGTGCTGTGTATGATCATCATCCTCACAGCAAAAATTTATTGAGTACATACTATGTGCTTGGAAAAATTATTTTTCTTTTTTTCTTTCTTCTTTTTCTTCTTCTTCTTTTTTTTTTTTTCTTTTTTAAGAGATCAGGTCTCACTATATTGCTCAGGCTTGTTTCAAATACTTGGGCTCAATCAATTCTCCAGCCTCAGCCTACTGAGTAGCTGGGACTACAGGTGTGCACCTCCACACCCAGCAATAATTTTAAGCCATTTGTATGTACTAACCCATTTGTTCTCTGTAACAATGCTATGAGGTAGGAACTATTATTGTCTTCACTTAATAGATGAGGAAACCGAGGCACAGAGAAGTGATGTATGGTACCCAAGGTCATCCAGCTAGTAAGTAGAGAGCTGGGATTAAAATCTAAGAGGTGTGGATTCTGAGTTTGTGCTTTTAACCTATGACATGCAAAAGGTTAGCATTACTAGAGCAGGGCGTGCTGCTCTGTGCTGTAGATGATGAGTAAATATTCATTGAAAGGAGGAATTAGAAACAGGCATAGTGGGAATGCTTGATTTATTAGCCTCTTCACTCAGAGTACGCCAGTTCTCTGCCATCAATAACTTACTCACTTTCACAACATCCCAGGGAACAGCTCTGGGGTCAACAGCACTCTTGGTTCTGTTGATGAAGAAATGAAGCCAGGAAGGAGCAATTGTCAGACTTCAGCGGGAACACCCACCTCTGTTCAGCTGATGGCTGGGAAAGTCTACAACCTAAAGTTCTGCATTCACAGGCAGATTCCTCTTCCTGGGCCCCTTTTCACATTACACCATTGTCTTAAGGCTACAGGGATCTAGTGCCTGAATCATTTATGGAAATATGTAAGTTGGAAAATAGTAGTGATGACCAACCGGTAACCTGACAGCCTACGGCTTTTGTTGCCATAACACCTCAATCTCAATGGCTTGATCAGATGGCATCAGGTTAGCTGGATTGCACTGCTCTGGGACCTTGGGTCAATGTCCCTGTCTACCTCCTCTCATGCTCTTGATGAATCCAGAGGAATTCTAGAACATGTTCCAGTTGCTGCTGACTGGAGGGAATCACCTCCTCCCTAGGAAAGCATCAAGGACTTGAGGCAGAGAAGTCTGAGCTCCACAAAGGAAAAGTAAACCCTATAACACCATGTGCCTGGGCAGAAATTTGAGGGACTTCGGGTATCACTGTTCCTTTTCTGAGTCACTAAGAACATACCTGAGCCAGAGGAAGGGCATCAGCTTGTGAATGAACAAGCTACCCAGCAGAGCTGGTACCTGCCCTACTCCAGGCCCAGGCCTCCCTTGGGCTGTGTACCTCGGGCCAGTCTAACCATGGGTGGGAAGCAGGCTGAGTCTCTCTTCTCTTCCCTGAGACCTCTAATGCAGTGACAAGGAAGAGGAAAGGTGGTTCCACCAGTGAGAGCTGGCCTATGTCTGTATACCAGGGCCAGCCCTACGATTCAACCCAGCAGACTGGCATGGCTGAAAAGAAGTCCCTCATGGCCCATGGCACCTTGGCTCCCTTGTCCCCACTTTGTCCACTGTTATTACCATTGAGCCATCCCTTACAAATGCCCTTTCTGAATGTAGCTGAGTGATCTAAGAAGTCAAGCTCTTGGTGATGAACCCAGGAACACATACATCTTGGTCCACATGTCAGGTAGCTGGGACGGAGCAGATGTTGTGGGCACTCAGAGAATGGGACCAAGAGAGGAGAGCTGCTAGGGTAGAGGTGGGGAGGCAGGGGAAGGAGAGGTGAAGAAACAGAACTTCCCAACTGTGTCCCTGCACCGCCCCAAACTTGCCCTTAGAATACTACTTTACAACTTTGGCTCACATTAGAATCAGGTGGGACACTTTTTAAAAAGTACCACCCCCATCCCCCAGCAAAACCGAGATCTGATCATAGTGGTCTGGGGTGGGCCTGGCACCAGTGTTCTTATGATTCCCCAGGTGGTTCAGACGTAAGCCAACGCTGAGCACCACCACTTTAAGAGTATCTGCAGGTCCCCCACCCTGGCTGGCTGGGATCATTTACTCCTATGCTGAATGTGGGCCCAGCATCAGTCCATGGAAAAAGCAATTTCTTGAGCTCCCTTGCTAATTGCTGAGCTAAAGACCTCTACACAGGGAGAATTTGCAGCCCTGCAATTCTGTGACTCTAGCCTGCAAGCTCCCTGAGTGCAGGGACCACACCTAGTAAGTGTGAATGTTTGGTATCAGAGTTCTGAAACAACTGCTTTTGTTTTCCTGCAACCTTTTCAGCTGGAAAAACTGTAGCTTCCTCAATAGTAAAATGGGTTTAGCAGCCATGAGGTCTGCCTCACAGTGTGGTGAAGACCAAATGGGGCTGGCACGTAGAAGAGCTTTAGGAAGTCTGATTCAGCTGTGAATTGTTGCATCTCTCCCTTGTTCTGCAGCATGAGCTCCTATTCATCCTCTAAAACCCAGTCCAAATGTCACTACTCTGTGAATTCTTCAGAAGATTAACCACACATTTTACACATAACTCTAGGAAGGCACTTATCACTCTATATCCAACGTGATGTTAGTCAATGGCTACTGAGCTTTTTCTCTGCCAAGCACTGGGCCAGAAGATTTAATGCAGTGATTTCATACTTAATTTATCTACCTCACAAGAACTGGAAATCCTGAAGGGCAGAGGCTATAAGGCAGCAGTCCCCAACCTTTTTGGCACCAGGGACCATTTTCATGGAAGACAATTTTTACATGGATCGGGGAGAGAGGGATGATTTTGGGAGGATTCAAGTACATTTATTGAGTACTTTATTTCTATTATTATTATATTATAATATATAATGAAATAATTATACAACTCACCGTAGGTTGGGGACCCCTGCTATCAGTACATTGTATATCCTCCACAATGCCTGAAAGGATTTTACTTCTGGGAAGTTTTTGGCAACTAAGAGCATGTCAGTGCTTGTGTTGCTGAGTCTTGAGTAACTATTGAGTATTTATAGGGAAAATGGGATCTTGGAATTGGAAGGAGATCAGTGAGCAAAGGGGATGGTGAGTGGGAGCAGATGGCTTTAAAATGCAGGGCAAGGGATGGTGTAAAGGTTGCCCGGGCTCCACGGGGACATGTTGAATTGAAGAGTCTGGCTGCTATGGAATGAACACTTCACAGGTGGAAGGCCAAGGCCATATAGCTCCATGAACTGGGGAGAAAGTAGAGGAATATCCATTCCAGTGTGGTGTGAAGGTTAAATAAAGATCAACCCAAACTTGATCCATCTGAAGGTCCAGAGTTTTTCTGCATGCCTGAGATACCAAAGAGACCCGGTAGAGTGAGGCAATATCTCAGAATCATAAAACTGAGAGACATAAACTTTGATTGAAAGATGGCTACAGAAAACAATACGTGCCTTATGGTGTAGGGTAGCAGCAGTAGAGTTTAATTGATTTATAAGCCTCTTATTAGAACTTCAGAGAAGGGAGAGGCTTTCTAGTGACAACAGTGTAATTCTGACAACAAAACTGACAAAGACAGTATTACCAAAGGGTATGAGTTCTGCAAGACGTTAGTAAGAATTATGTAAAATAGGGAATCTGTGGTCAATCATGTTGGGAAGTGCTGGATTATACAAATTTAAACACAGCCGTCTCTCTCTCTGTCTCTCAACTCTAGCAGGTCTCAGAATCTTTAAAATAAGAACATACCTTGTGATTCTCCAAGAGGGATATGTAGTATTTTCTAAACTTTTCAACACAGAACTTAAGCTTCTTTTCCTTTCTTTTTATTTCCTTTTCCTTTTTATTGTCTTTTCTTCTCTTTCCATTTTGGTAGCACAACTCACAGCAGTAGTATTTCATAGAACACACTTTGGGACATGCTGCTGTGAAGTAATCTCACATGTGTAAAATCCTAAATATACTATGAATGAATAAAATTCAATAGTACATTTAAAAATTTCACCAGAAAATAACAATTTTGATTCCAGAAATATAAAGATATTTTAGTATGGCCGGGCACGGTGGCTCACGCCTGTAATCCTAGCACTCTGGGAGGCCAAGGTGGGAGGATCGCTCAAGGTCAGGAGTTCAAAAAACCTGCCTGAGCAAGAGCGAGACCCTGTCTGTACTACAGATAGAAAGAAATTAATTGGCCAACTAAAAATATATAGGAAAAATTAGCCGGGCATGGTGGCGCATGCCTGTAGTCCCAGCTACTCGGGAGGCTGAGGCAGAAGGATTGCTTCAGCCCAGGAGTGTGAGGTTGCTGTGAGCTAGGCTGACGCCACAGCACTCTAGCCCGGGCAACACAGTGAGACTCTGTCTCAAAAAAAAAAAAAAGATATTTTAATATTAGGAAATTACGAGATAATGCCTAACATCAACAGGTAAAATAAAAAAATTTGATAATATAAACAGATAATGAAAAAGTATCTGATAAGTCTCAATATCCATTTATGATTTCAGACTCTAAAAACTAAGATTAGAAATGCTCCTTAATGGGATAAGAATAATCCATAGTAATTTACAATAAGATCACTGATATTACTGCTATCATTTAACATGTTCTTGAAGTTGTACAGTAACTCAGGAAAAAGTTTTAGAATTACTCAGGGAGTAAGACATTAGCTAGAAGTGGGATATGTTCTCCAAGTCAATAGTTCAAATTAGAAGCATTTAGAGAAAGAAGATCCCAATTCTCAATAGATCAATAAAAAGTAAAATACGTATATAAAAACCTCAATAAAAACATATAGGACCCATTTGAAGGAAACTTTTGAATTTTACTGAAAGATATTAAAGAAGGTCTGACTAAATAAATAGCCATATATAATTTTGAATATTGTAAAAATGCCAATTTTATCCAATTAATTAAATTTAATAAACTTGCAATCCCAAAATGGGCTTATTTAGTTGTTTATCACAGTGCATCTAAAATTCATCGGGAAAAAGAAGTAGTTGAGAATAATTTTTAAAATGTGGAAAAAAGGTGATGATGAAGGATTTGACCCATCAGGAATTGAAGTCTGGAGTGGGGAAAAGATGGCAGATGAGAAAAGCCGCCAGCCAGAGTGTCTCTGCAGAAAAGACAGATTTTAGAAGAAAGCGGAAGAAATAAGCAAGCAGACAAGCATACATCGGACGAGGGTCAGAAGGAGGGATACCTGAGACCATGAGAGACTCCACGGCAGGAGGTTGCGGAGGAGAACTGAAAGGAGAAAGCCCACGAGAAGCTTGCAAGACCGGCGACAAGGGTAGGTGGAGCGGCTAACTTTCCCCTCCCTTGCATCTCGGACTGCTAGTGGGCTCCTGGCTGGTTGGAGAGACCTAACACCAGCCGAGAGACGGCTGCTGCCGGTGAGCAGTGAGCCTCTTGTGGCCACGGCACCAGGCTCCCAGCTCCCCCGGGACACCTCCCAGCCCACAGACTCAAGCCTATCAGCAGACGCCATATTGCCTCCTTCTCCCCTCCCCCTTCCCTACCCGCGGCTGTTGAGAGGCAATTTAGCCACCACCTGGAGGCATCTCAAGGGAACGGGACCTTCCCATTTGGGGCCCTACAGCAGACTGAGGGGTACTCAGACTTTGAGCTCCCTATCCGCCTGCCCTCCCAGGCGTTGCTGGCCCAGTGACTCTAGGAAAACAGGGCAGATCCTGAGGCTGAGAGACATCGACCCAGCTTGGACACTCTGTGGGTGACTTTAGATGGACACGCCACTTCCTGGCGGGGTCACGGTTTGAATTCTGGGATCCAGGGATCAGACCTGCAGACCAGGCCCAGTGCACCCAGGTCTTGCATTGCCCTGGGGCAGAGAAGGGACATTAGTGAATGTGCCTACTTGGTGTGTTGCCTTTGGGGGCGGATCAGTGTGCTTGAGGGGCAACTCTCCTTGCAGGGGAGGGCCGTGTCCCCAGCCCAGGCTGCTATCCCGGGCAGGGAGCCTCCTGGCCTGCGCCACAGCCAGGGGAGACCCGCTGGCGTGGGGTCCTGCCCTCTGGCAGAGGCCCAGGAGAAGCTGCAGAGCTAGGGAGGGTGGAAAGGAGTGAGACTTGCTCCAAACTGCAGGTCTCAGCCCCACCCCCACACGCAGACTTTCTGGCTGAGTGGGGCTATTTCAGCCCCTCCCTGACAGCTTTGCCCAGAAGCAAAGAAAAGCCTTTTGACCCCTGCTAACAGTAACTGTGGTGCCTGAGGGCAGGTTTACCCAACACAGCTCCGCCCAGACTCACTCCCAGACCCGCCCCCACTGAGGTGGAGAATAAGAGACACCTGGAAATCCTAGGGCACCACCACCACATGAGACACTAGAGTGCCTCTCCAGAGGAACCAGAGTTGATTACAGGACCCAAAAACAACACTCTAGTCTGCTCCTCCCAGCAAACGCCACCTACAGACAGGGAGGTCATTCTGCACACCCTTTTACCACACTGACTGACTCATTATAGGGTGTGATCGAATCTCACCCACAACCACCACCTACTGGCTCAGAGACTAAACAGGGTGTGTCATTATCCAAACGAAAATCTAAAAGCAAGAAGCAACAACTGATCCAGATGGGAAGAAATCAGCGAAAGAACTCTGGAA
>CAUYRT010056127.1:0-56286 GCA_963574885.1 Lepilemur ruficaudatus
GAAAGAAATTAATTGGCCAACTAAAAATATATAGAAAAAATTAGCCGGGCATGGTGGCACATGCCTGTAGTCCCAGCTACTCGGGAGGCTAAGGCAGGAGGATCGCTTGAGCCCAGGAGTTCGAGGCTGCTGTGAGCTGGGCTGACGCCACGGCACTATAGCCTGGGAAACAGAGCGAGACTCTGTCTCAAAAAACAAAAAAGTTAATATATTGGATCATGCATTCTCATTTCTGAATCAAGACTGTTTCACTATAACATATTGACAAAGGTGTGGAGAAAAGGGAACACTTGTAAACTGTTGATAGGAATGTAAATTGGTAGAGCCATTATGGAAAACACTATGAAGGTTCCTCAAAAATTTAAAAATATAACCACCATGAAATCCGTCAATCCTATTTCTGAGTATATATTTGGAGGAAATGAAATTAGTATCATGAAGGGATATCTGTACTCCCATGTTCGTTGCAGCATCATTCACAGCAGTGAAGATACGAAAACAACCTAAGTGTCTGTCAGTGGATGAGTGGATACAGCAAATGTGTTATATTCATACAGTAGAATATTATTCCACCTAAACAAGAAGGAAATCCTATCATTTACAACAACATGAATGAACCTGAAGGACATTGCGCTAAGTGAAATAAACCAGACACAGAAAGACCAATACTACGTGATCTCACCTATATATAGAATACAAAAAAGTTGAATTCATGGAAGCAGAAAGGAGAATAGTGGCTTCTAGGGGCCAGGAAATGGGAGGAAATAGGGTGATGTCAGCCAGAGGGTACAAACTTTCAGTTATAAGATGAAGCTCTGGAGATCTAATGTACACAATGATTACTCTAGGTAATAATACTGTATTGCATGTTTGGAATTTGCTAAGAGAGTTGATCTTAAGTGCTCTCACCAAGAAAAAAAAAGGTAAATATGTAAAGTGACGGATATTTTAACTGGCTTGATTGTGGTAATCATTTCACAATATATACATATATCAAAACATCACGTTGTACACCTTAAATATATAGAGTGCTTTATAGACACAGTCTCGCTCTGTTGCGGAGGCTAGAGTGCAGTGGCATCATCACAGCTCACTGCAGCCTCCAACTCCTGGGCTCCAGTGATCCTCCTACCTCAGCCCCCTGAGTAGTTAGGACTGCAGGTACGCACCGCCATGCCCAGCTAATCTTTTTTATTTTTTGTAGAGGCAGGGTCTTGCTCTGTTGCCCAGGCTGGTCTTGATCTCCTGGTCTCAAGCAATCCTCCCACCTCGGCCTCCCAAAGTGCTGGGATTACAGGCATGAGCCATCACACCCAGCCTATATACAATTTTTATTTGTCACCTCTACTGCAATAAAGCAGGCGGGAGAAATACTGTATGTTGTTGCTTAATGTGACCTACAAATGAATGGACTAGTCATGGGACCACCTGAGTTTTTATCTAAGACATGGAGATAAACTCTCCACTGAGAACATTTTAAGAGATAATGGGAAATAAAAGCTTTATTCTGATTATATCCCTCTAGTCATGCTTGTTCAATACATTGGTTACATAAAATGCGGACATCACATTATGGACAACCAGTCAGGGCTTAGAAAGAATGAGCATTAACATGGATGATCTCCAAGACATGTTTATGTGGGGAAAAGCTAGTTGCAAAACAATTCTTAAAGCATAATTGCATTTATGTAACCAAAAAACCTGTACACATGTGTGTGCATGTGTCTGTGTGTATGTGTGTAAGAGACAGAACAGCATTCTCTCCTCCTCCATCCCCTTTGCTCAACCCCATCCTCACTCCTAATGGGAAAGGGGTCTTTTAGTCCAAAAACACACCAAAGTTATGCTGAGAAAGGTGATCAGTAGGGCTGGAGAGCTTTGCCTGGCACAGAGGTGCTTTTCTCTGAAAAATGCACCCCAGGGTGGAGGCAGGGGTCATCTTCCAGCCTCATCCCCGGAGTCGGTAGCAGATGTGCAGGAGCCAGACTGAGGGTTAAACCCAGAGGAGGGCAGGCATAGGGACTTATGAGCACTCCTCCCAGCTGCTGAGCTAAAAGGCACCCCAATGGGAACATTAAGGAAGTGTCTGGCATCATCCCGTGGACTTGGAATACTCTCGGGATCGGCTAATAGCAATAAGGTGGTCCTGCAGGCAACAGACAACATGCACACCCTTCAGACAGTGGGGATAGAAAATGACCCTCTGATGGGAATGTTTAGGAAGAGGTATGACAGGATGCCCTCGCCCCTGCTAAAGGTGGTCGCAGCAGGGCAGCGGCTTGGGAGCTGGTGAAGGCGGATGGGCTGAGGGAGGAGTACTAAGGGACACTTTTACCCTTCACTCTGTTCTGGTGTTGTTCTAATGTTTATAGCAAACATGATCATATGTTGCTTGTGTAGTTTTATTGCACGGTAAACTTGAATCAATAAATTGGAGACTTCAGACTTCTTCCATGGCTCCCCATGGCCTGCAGGGACTGAGCTGGCACTGGCTCTTCCAGCAGAGCCAGGCTTACATGTGTACGTGTGTCTGAGTTCACAGTTGTGTTCCTCCGGCAGGCTGTGTCTGCAGCTGGGAGAAGTCTGACTTTGCGGTAACGGGGGCATTGCTGTGCAGTGTTGTTACACCAGGGAGCATTTGCACTAGGGATCCCTGCCAAGAGGAAGCACAGAGCCAAGATGCTGCCACCATCCCCACTTTGAATTCAGCCCTCTCAGCAGGCCCCAGCCCTGCTTTCAGAATTAGACAGCATTAAAGACTAGGGGGAAGCTGAATCCCTTCCTTGCCCAGAAAGAGACCTGCCTCTGGGAAAGCTGCCCTCTTCCCCCAGAGTTTTCACAATCAATAAGTAAATGCCACTGAAATTGAAAGGTCTTCCCCAGTGAGGGCACCCCTCTGTCTTCGCAATTAACGTAGGTTCCATACATCTATACATCTGGCTGCTGAGTTAATTCCACAGCACTGAATGACAGGCCATTCAATCTCTTTGATTAAATTCCATTCAGAAAGTCCTGTATCTGAGAGGAACAATGGAGACTGCTTTAAATTATATTAATTTTATAAAATCATATATTTAGTAAAGGGTAAAATTGAAAGACCATTCAAGTCATAAGAGATCATTAGAGTGTGCAGCCACTTGGGCAAACAGTCTGACAGTTCCAGTGAAAGTTAAACATACAGTTACCATGTGAACCAGCAGTCCCACTCCTAGGCATATACCCAAAGGAAATAAACGCAGGTGTTCACACAAAAACGTGTAACTGAATGTTCATAGCAGCATTATTCATATTAGCCAAAAAGTGGAAACAACCCAAATGCCCATCAACTAATGACTGGATAAGCAAAAACGTGGTATATCTACAGAGTGGAATACAATGTAACCATAAAAAGGAATGAAGTTCTGACACATGCTACAACATGGATGAACCTTGAAAACATTACAGTAAGTAAAAGAAGCCAGACACAAAAGGCCATACATCATATGATTCCATTTACATGCAATGTCCAGAATAGGCAAATTCATAGACACAGAAAGCAGATTGATTTATAATTGCCTAGGGCTAGGGAGTGAGGGGAGGATGGGGGTGATGTTCTAGAATTGACTGTGGCGATGGTTGCACAAATCTGAATATAACAAAAACCATGGAGTTGTGCACTTTAAAAGTGTGAATTGTATGGTATGTGAATCATATCTCAATAAAGTTGTTACCCCAAAATAAGAGAGGATAGAGAGAGCTTTAGGTAAGGTTCAGCTGACTGACATTCTGATCTCAAGATAATCTTCTTCAGATATCAGCTACAGTGAAACTGGAAAGTTTTCTCATTCACTTGTGTATTCATTCAACAAATACATATCAGGCTTCATGTAAGAGCCTGGCACTACTCTGGTGCCGAAGACGAGCCGTGAGCGAAACAAAAGACTGCCCTGGGATGCACTTATCCTGGCTGGGAGGGTCAGAGAGGACCATGTCAGGCCAGGTAGAGAGGGGCACAAGAGGGGTGGCCCTGCAACTTCTCAGAGTGAACACAGAGCAGGCAGGGAGTTTCTCAGACGAGGCAGCGTCCAAGTGGGGAGCTGCAGGGAGCACTCTCAGACCACAGTGCCAGTCTGATTCCTCTGTAGGGAAAATCGGAAGGGAGGAGGGCTGTGCAGGAGGACACAGCAGCAGTGCAGGCGGAGGAAGTCTCAGTCAGGACAATGGGGACCACAGAGCAGAGATCTCCCACTGGAAGAAGAACCCATCACAGGCAGAAATGGCCCAGCTGGCTCTGGCACTCCACTGTGCTGAGCAGCCGGCCACAGCAACAGTGGGGAGCACGGACAGGGCAGGAATGCTCTGGCAGATAGAGGGTGCAGCCCTGGAGGCCAACCACCCTCCTCACGGCAGGCTCTGCGGAAGGGAGACCTGAACAGCATAGCTAAACGGCGACCACAATGCGGTAAGGACTTTGGCTTCTACTCTAAGTGAGATGTGGAGTCACTGGAAGATTTTCAGCGGAAGGGGGACAGGCTATGACTCACATTGTAGGAGAGTCCCTCTGCTGCTACACTGAGAACCAGACCGTCGGGGACACGAGTGGAAGCCAGGAGACCCGTGAGGAGGCTGCTCCAGGCAACGAGAGAGAGGGCAGGAGTCCAGACCATCGAACCACCAGAGTGGGACCAATGGCTAACAGCAGTCAAATTCTGGGTATATTCTGAAATATCGGATACTATTTGCTGATGGATCAGATGTGAGATGGTGAGAGAAAAAAATTAAAGATGACTCTAAAATGTGGGGCCTCAGCAACTACAAAAATTGAGATGCTGTTTTTTAGAGGAAGGGGCAGGATGGGGACTGGGTGTTAGAAATCAAGAGTGAATTTGGAACGTGTCATCTCCGAGAAGCCTGCTAGACATCGAGGTGCACGTGTCAAGTGGCTGTGAAAATGTGTAGTTCAGAAGAGAGGGCGGGCCTGAGGGGAAGCTTAGGAAGTCGTCAGCCTCGGGATGGTCTTCCAAACCAGGACACCCACCAAGGCCACCTAGAGAATGAGTATGAATAGACAAGAGAAGTAATCCGAGGATGGACTCTGGGGTTCTTCAACATGTAGAAGTTAGAAATATGGACAAGAACTAGCAACAGGGACTGAGAAGGAGCTGGCAGGGGAGTTGGAGGCAACCAAAATAGAGAAATCCCCGGAAGCCAAGTGTGCAGAAGCCACTGATGGGCTGAGAGCTGGCGTGGAGGCAAGGACCCCGCATGACTGTGCTGGGCTCAAGAGAGAAATGGAGGCAATGGGAATTAAGGAGGGCCGTGGGCTCAAAGGGCATTCTCTTTACTGGGTGTGCTGCACAATGACAACACACAGAAGTCGTCCCATAGAGGAGGGAGGGGAATTGTTGGAGCAACGTTGTTGGGGCACGAGTTTCCTATTGCTGCTGTACAAATTACCACAAATCTAGTGGCCTAAAACAATTTCAATTTATTCTCTTACATTTTTGGAAGTCAGAAGTCCAAAATGGGTCTTCCAGAGCTAAAATCAAGGTGTTGGCTGGGCTGTGTCTCCTCTGGAGGCTCTAAGGGAGAATGGGTTTCCTTGCCTTCTCCAGCTTCTTAAAGGCTACCTGCATTGCGCCCCCCTCCATCTTCAAATCCTGAAGCAGAGCACCTTCAATTCTTCTTCTGACTTTGACCTTCTGCCTCCCTCTTCCATCGTTTAAGGACCCTTAAGATTATCCAGGTAATCTCCCCATCTCAAAATCTTTAATCACATTTTCAAAGTCCCCTTTGCCATGTAAGGCAACATATCCACAGGTTGTGGGGACTGGGATGGAGACATCTTTGGAGGGCATTTATTCTGCCCACAACATCGATAGGCAGGAGGGCATGTGGTCTAGGGTGCATACAGGGGTGGCCTCCACTCAAGGCACAGACAGTTCATCTGCAGTGGAATAAACAATGTGGTGGTGAGGCTTGGAGTTCTTCTGTGGCTTCAGCAAGCAGGAAGCCGGGAGTGAGGAGCAGGGAGCAGGAGAGAAAGGAGGGGAGGGTGTGGAGGGCTGTCTAGGAGCTGGGGAGAGGGAGTGTACAGGGAAGTACACGGCTGACTGCCTGGCTGTCACACAAAATTCATCTCCACAGAGCCTCGCAGCAGTCACAGCACAGCAGAAAGACATCAGCACTCTGTGTGCACCCAGGGTTTCCCAGGCCACTAGCCTGGGGTACAATAGGGTCACTCATGAATGGAAAAGGTAGCAAAGAGTAACCCATCACCAAAACTCACCAATCCTATTTTTCTCTCTTCATTCAGACCGTAGAGCACAATCACTCCTCCCCTTGGCCGGGAAAGAGCACATTTCATGAAAACATGAATAGTGAAAATAATAGTGGTGACGATGATGGTGGTGATAGTGGTACATCTGGGGGTGGTAAGGATGATGATGATGGTAATGCTGACTATGATGCTAGCTACAACGTAGGTTGCATTTACTAAATGTTCAACACCTTTATGTATTATCTCTAATGCTGCAGTCCCCAACTCCGGGCCATGGACCAGGTCAGTGGCCTGTCAGAAACCAGGCTGCACAGCAGGAGGTGAGTGGTGGGTGAGCCAGCAATCGGTGGCAGCATTAGATTCTCACAGCAGCTTGAACCTTACTGTAAACTGCATATGCGAGGGATCTAGATTGCTGCTCCTTATAAGAATCTACTGCCTGATGATCTGAGGTGGAGCCGAGGCAGTGATGCTAGCGCTGGGGAACAGCTGCAAATACAGATTATCATTAACAGAGAGGTTGGCACAATAATTGTAATGTGCTCTAGTCATCCCAAAACCATCCCTCCTGCCCCCTGGTCCATGGAAAAATTGTCTTCCATGAAACTGGTCCCTGGTACCAAAAAGGTTGGGGGCCACTACACTAATCCTCATAATCCCCATTTTGAAAGTGAGATAACTGAGGCTAAGAGAGGTTATGTTTATCATTGGCAAATGTGGTACATGCCCAGTTACCCGCCAAGGAGACGGGGGGTGAATTCAGTTCCCCAAACCAAACTGAATATCCTTCTTTTCTCCCCTACCTTTCTCTTTCTCTCTCCCCCCCATACTCCACCACTACAGTCTGCTTCTATTTCTCTAAGGAGTGTTTGTTCATTAATCCTGATAAGAAAGGAAACAGCTTCCCAAAGGAAGTCTTTCTGTGGAGGGAATGAATGCTTTAGTTTGATACCAGTCTTTTTTTTTTCTTTGAGGCATCGGAAATAAATCAATTCATATGCAACTTTTTCAGGAATGTATCTTGAAATGTGCAGACCTGAGCAACCCAGACAATGGGAGCTTCATTTCTAAACCCTGTCTGTCAACAGGAGGTGGTCTGGAATGTGCTCATGCCAGGAGCTGCAAGTGCCAGGAGCTGCATCCAATCCTGCTCCGATGCTAATGAGCCATGAGACTTCTGGGCCCCACTTTCTTCCTCTGTAAAATGGGGACTCTGACACCCACCCCCCAGTATTCTCATGATGACATACGTGAATAACTAATACTTGTAAAGGGCTCCCCTTTTGGGAGGGGCTGCTGGATGCAACGCCCTGTGCAAAGCGCTTTACCCTCATTAATTCACACAATTCTCCCAAAGACCCTCCAAGTAGGTGCCATCCATAACCCTATCTTACAGATGCTGAATCGTAGGATTCCTCTCCAGACGGGTCACCAGCATCTACATCATGCAGCCCCGAGGAGAGAAGAATCAGATGTGAGTGGCGAGGTCGGAATGGTGACCCTACTCGGTGACCCTATCAGGGGACAAGTGACTCAGAGAAATGGCTTTTTAAAGCTGAAGCACTGCTTTTACCTTCAGAGTCTGTGTGGACAGGAAAGGCAAATCTAGGGAGACAGAAAGTAAATTAGTGGTTGTCTGGCACTGAGAACAGGATTAACTACAAACAGGCACAAGGGACCTTATTGAGAAGAATGAAAAAGTTCCAAAACTAGATCATGGTAATGGTGGCACAGCTCAGTAACTTTACTAAATTACTGAATTGTGCACTTAAACTGAGTGAATTTTCAACCCTCAGTTCAGATGTGCCAAAAAAAAAAAAAGTGAATTCTGTGGCATGTAAATTATAACTCAATAAAGTTGGTTTACAAGAAAAAGTTGGGGCCAGGCACAGTGGTTCATGCCTGTAATCCTAGCACTCTGGGAGGCCAAGGTGGGAGGATCCCTTGAGGTCAGGAGTTCGGACCAGCCTGAGCAAGAGTGAGACCCCATCTCTACTAAAAATAGAAAAATTAGCCAGGCATGGTAGTGCATGCCTGTAATCCCAGCTACTTGGGAGGGTGAGGCAGGAGAATCGCTTGAGCCCAGGAGTTCAAAGTTGCTGTGAGCTAGGCTGACACCACGGCATTCTAACCCAGGTGACAGAGCGAGACTCCATCTCAAGAAAAAGTTTGCACAGGATATAAAAGTAAAATTTGGTTGGTGAGGGGAATGGCGGCAGTTTTAAAGCATCACCAAAATTCTTTGACACTCCTCCCACTGAGAGGCAGCGCCTGTGTCTCTTCCCGTTGAATCTGGGCAGGTGTATGACTACGTCGACCAGTATAGGGTAGAGGAAGTGACACTATGTGACTTTCATCTTGTTGGCTGGGAACACTCCTGTGATAGGTAATTTTATGTGTACTCTTGACTGGAACACAGGTGCCCAGAATAAACATCATTTCTGGATGTGTCTGTGAGGGCATTTCTGGGTGAGATTAGCACTTGTATTGGTGGACTCAGTAAAGGAGACTGTCGTCTGCAGCTGGCGGGATGGTCATTGGGGGCCTGAACAGAACAAGAGGTGGAGGAAGGGAGAATTCCACCCTCTTTTCTTCTGCCTCTCTGATGAACTGGGGCAACTCAGCTCTTCTCCTCCAGCCCTCAGATGGAATCACACCATTGGCTGCCCTGGTTCTCAGACCTTAGGACTTAGAACGAATACCACCGCTGGCTTTCCTGACGGCAGGCCATGGGACTTCTCAACCTCCATAATCTCACAAGCCAATTCCACATAATAAGTATATTTTAAGTAAATGTATATAAACATATACATAGTCATGCATTGCTCAACAACAGGGATATGTTCTGAGAAATGCAATTTCATTGTTGTGCAAACATCATAGAGTGCACTTATACAAACCTAGCTGGTGCAGCCTACTGCACACCTAGGATGCACGGTATGGCCTATTGCTCCTGGGCTACACACCTGCACGGCATGTTACTGTGCTGCATACTATGACAGTCACACAAAGGTAAGTCTATATACATTAGCATAAATACAGTATAAAAGGCATAGTAAAAATGTGATATAAACAATAAAAAATAGTACACTTGAATAAGGCATTTATCATGAATGGAGCTTGCAGGACTGGAAGTTGCTCTGGGTGAGTGAGTGAGTGGGGAGTGAATGTGAAGGCCTAGGTCACTACTGTGCACTGCTGTGGACTTTATACAAACAGCATACACTTCAGGTACACTAAACTTATTAAAAAAATATTTTTCTTTCTTCAATAATAAATTAACCTTAGCTTACTGTAACTTTTTTACTTTATAGACTTTTTATTTTTTACTTTTTGACTCTTTTGTAAAAACTTAGTTTAAAACACATATTGTACAGCTGTACAAAAAATATTTCCTTCTTTATATCCTTATTCTGTAAGCTTTTCTCCATTTAGAAATTTTTTTTACTTTTTAAACTTTTTTGTTAAAAATTAAAACACAAACTCACTTATTAGCCTAGGCCTACACAGGGTCAGGATCCTCAATATCACTGTCTTCCACCTCCACATCTTATCCCACTGGAAGCTCTTCAGGGGCAATAACAGGCATGGAGCTGGCGTCCCCTGTGATAACAATGCCTTCTTCTGGAACCTTCTGAAGGACCTTCCTGAGGCTGGTTTACAGTAAATATATATATATATATATATATATATACACAGAGAGAGAGAGAGAGAGAGAGAGAGAGAGAGAGTCCACTGTAAAATAACAATTAAAGCTCAGTGCAGTGTCTCGTGCCTGTAGTCCCAGCTGCTCAGAGGCTGAGGCGAGAGGATTGCTTGAGCCTGGGAAACATAGCAAGACCCTATCTCTATAAATTAATAATAGTATAATAAACACACCACCAGTAGCAATCATTTATTATCATTATCAGGTACTATGTACTCTATATAACTGTACATGCTATACCTTTATATAACTGGTGGTAGGTTTGTTTACACCAGCATTACCACAAACACATGAGTAATGTGTTGTGCTATAACATTACAGTGGCTACGACATTGCTAGGTGGTAGGAATTTTTCAGCTCCCTTATAATCTTATGGGACCACTATCATATATGTTGTCCATCATTGACCAAAATGTCATAATATGGTGCATATCCAGGGAGTGTGTGTGCGTGTGTTCTATTTCTCTGGAGACCCCTGACAATACAACTCAGACAGTGCACCTGCAGATAACTCCAGGCAATAATCCCAGCTGAGCCAGCCTCCAAGTTCCAGACCCCAGTCATTTGAGTCTCCCCAGCTGAGGCCCAGGATGTCGTGGAGCAAAGACAAGCTGTCCTTGCAGTGCCCTCTTCAAATTCCTGACCTGCAGAATCCGAGAGCACAATAACGCCATGATTGCTTTACACCACTGCCTTTCGGGTATTTGTTGCACAGCAACAGTAACTGGAGCATCAGATCACCACGATTCAATTTGCAGGCTCTCCTTCACAGCGTATGGCTGTTAACAGTGTAGCAACAGCAGCGCTGCTGAGACAGCCAAGTGAAGCCTGCACAACTGGCCAGGAAGTCTGAGTCCATCAGCTCTGCTCGGTCCACCTGCACTGCCTGTTCCCTCAGCAGGCACCGACACCTCTTACCAGAGCAGGTTATTTATATACCTGCCACTCCACCGTTCCGTAAGCCCTTGAAGACATCAGCCATTCCCTGCAAGTCGATGAGCATCTCTACTTCCTTCCCTACCTAAGTCTCCTTTGGCTGCAGCCAGAATGAAACTGTCAGCCACATCATGAAGGGCCTCTCCATCATCCTTTTCCAGAAACTGCTACCATACACTGAGAGATGGATAAGAAGTAGTGGCCCTTCTTTGAAGAGTTCACAGTCTAGTAGGAAGGACATATAGATCGTATCTGTGATTACCTACCTAATTTTTACCATTTTAATATGTGTCTTCCCATTGGACTGTAAACTCCTTAAGGAACTAGGTCTGTTTTGCTTACTCAGTTATTCCCAGTAGACATTTGATAAATACTTACTGAGTGACTGAATTCAAATGTCAATTGATGACCACTTCTATGTAAGTCCAAAGAATATCTCTAGCATACTGTAGGTTATTATTTCTAAAAGCAACCAAGGCCACTGGGAAGGTCCACAGGGGAGAAACTGAAGACTCAGAATGGGCGGAAGATGTGCTGGCTCCCTCCCAGGATCCACATGTCACTCACACGCTTCAAGCTCACTCTCATCCAGACCGACTACAGCCTACCCGGGCTCTGCTTCATCCTCCTCCAGGCTTTACGAGAAATAGGCCAGACCCACCTGGACATAAGTAGCACTAAAATAATTAGTCCTTGCTTACACCAAGTTACAAAACCATGAATTATCTTTATCTATGTTTTTATTCATAACAAATCCATACATTTCTTACCAATTATGTGAAGAATCTTTTTTCCCCCTTGTTCTAAAATTCCCACTGTTTCAAGCTTCGTGGGGACCCTCTCTGTGTTACCCCTCCCCCAGATCTGGTGAACAAATTTATGTTTGTGAATTTATAATCCTCAGCTGTTTCCCCCATCAGCCACAACCTCCTAGAACTGAAGCACCTTCATGCTTGCAGTCTGCACCCGGTTCACAGGCTTTTGACTCTGCTTCCTCCATCATTTCTGTTTTTGTGCTGGATTTTAGAGACCTTGTTGATATCAGAAACGAGAACTGCAGCCTCAGATGAGCACAGGGGAAAGACACACGCAGTCAAAGACGCTCCTGAGATGAGAAGGACCCTACATTTGAAATGCAGTCTGGAGTCGATTCTAACCAGGTTCTCTGCAAACCCCAGCGGCACAGATAACAACGCTGCCGACGCTCACTCAGGTTCCCTGCCTTTTCCTTTGGTCTGGCGTTCAGTATATCTTCACACTATAATTAGATCACTGGAGACCTGGCCAATGAAAATGAGATTTATTCCAACCTCTTCTCCCTCCCCAGCTGCGCCTCCAGGACTCATGTTTGGCTGCTTAATCCCTGAACCAGGTCTCCCCTCTGGGCTTGGAGTGAGAAAGTAGGGCCAGGAGATACTTCCTTCTACAGAGAGCTCCTTTCGACTCCTTGTGAATGGTGCCTCCTGGCTCCAGAGGGAAAATTCTTTCTTTCAAATTTTGCCAAAAAAATTAAATTTTCTATTGTAGATTTTTCTAATTTCTCTCCAAAAAGTATTTTTAAATGGAAATTTTGGAAAGTTCAGGGAATGTCTGAGGGGCTTATGAATTCTATAGTCGTGTGTTAGATTGTCTTTCTTATTTCCTTTTGTCTCTTCAGATTGCTGGCTTTGTTTCTCCCAGTTAACCTGTGATTCTTCACCCAGACTGGAGGCAGGAGAGGCACCTGAGGCAGACCTGGGTCCACTAGATTAGCTGACTTATTCACCCTCTCTGGGCCTTTTCCTCATCAGAAAGTGATGTCCACCTCACAGGGTTTTGAATGGATTAAATGAGATGACAAATGCCACCCCTGCACCTAATAAATGCTCAGTAAATATTATCACCTTCCCCTTCTTGTGGCCCCAACCCTTGAACTATTTTTATGGGGCTCTAAAGCTAGAATCCTGAAAACACTATGAAGCCAAAACCTCAAAACACAAGCAAAGGCATTAAAGGTACAGAAATACCTATTTGAGCAGGTGGTTGTCACCTCAGGTCCCCCCAGATCTGTTTCTGCTCCTCCCACAGCCCTTGTTTCAATGTAAGTGATGCCTCCCCATCCTCGCTCTCCATCTTCCCACCCATGCCAGCAGAGGTCACGCTGATGACCGAAGCCACCATCGAGTCAGAGGAGCAGAAAGGAGGAGGCGTATGGAGAGGTGCCTGGCAGTGGGTGAGGCTCAAAGAGAGTGAAAGGGAGGCAGAGTTTGGGTGAGCCAGGAGCATTCCCCAGTTTGAGTTATAACCTGACAGTGAAAAATCAGGAGCAATAGCCAAAAAGGTAGATGGAAGTTGGTGCAGGTGCCGGCAAGACTATGAGGACCTGTGAGAACAAATGGCCATCTCAGGGAGGCCCTCTCTCCAGAAATAATTTCAAAGTTCAGCTGTTTAAAAAGTGAACACAGGAGCTTCATGATGTGCAATTTGTGATGGGCAATTGGGCAATATGCAGCAAAATCCTTTAAAATATATATATACTTGACCCAGCAATTTCAATTCCAAGAATTTATCCCAATAATACTAAATGCAATGTGGGGACCTGGTTTGACTTCTGCTTCAAACAGACTAACTGTAAAAAGACATTGGAGAGATCATCAAGAAAATCTGAATTCTGGCTGGATATTTGATGATATTCAGAAAATATTAATAATTTTTAT
The DNA here is from genome assembly GCA_963574885.1 of Lepilemur ruficaudatus. Taxonomy (NCBI): domain Eukaryota; kingdom Metazoa; phylum Chordata; class Mammalia; order Primates; family Lepilemuridae; genus Lepilemur; species Lepilemur ruficaudatus. The sequence continues at coordinate 13,598 of CAUYRT010056127.1, forward strand.
TAAAGTACATACTTCATTTAGATGGCCTTGTTTTTTTAAATACATTTTTAAAATTTTATCTTATTATTAGTTGTGGCAAAGTACACAGAACATAAAATTTGCCATCTTACCCATTTCTAAGTGTTCAGTAGTGTTAAGTACATTCACCATTGTTGTGCAACCATCACCACCAGCCACCTCAAGAATTTTTTCATCTTACAAAACTGAAACTCAATACCCATTAAACACTAACTCCACATTCCCCCTTTCCCCGGCCCTTAGTAACCGCTATTCTACTTTCTGACTCTATGAATTTGACTGCTTCAGGGACCTCATCCAAGTGAAATTACACAGCATTTGCCCTTTTGTGATTAGTTTATTGTCCCCAAGGTGCATGTTCAGCATGTGTCATAATTTCCTTCCTTTTTAAGGCTGAGTAAGACTATACTGTACGCATGTGCTGCATTTCACTTATCTATTCATCCATTGAAGGACACCTGGCTATTGTGAATAATGCTGTTATCAACATTTGTACAAATACCTCTCCAAGACTGTGCTTTCATGAAGAGAAGTTCTTTGGGGAAGAATTATTAATTTTTAAAAGTTGCTAATGGAATTATGGCTATGTTACTAAAAAAGAGAAAGTCCTGATCTCTTGGAGATATCCTGAAGTATTTATGGGAAAAAATGATATGAGATCTTAGATTTGCATTAAATCCAGCAGGGGCTGGAGAGTATAAACAAGATTGAACACATTTTGAATAATTATTGAAGCCAGGGCATGGAGAAGTGGGACCTCACTTTTGTGTTTGCTTGAAATTTTTGATTTAAAAAAAGTTTCAGAACATATATGGTAAAGGGTACAAAGACATATATTCACAGCAAATTAAAAACAAACTAAATGTACCCTAATACAGGCTTGTTAAATAAATCATGATACATTTATATTACAGAATATTCAAAGTAGCCTTTTAAAAATTGCTACTGAAATATGTTACTTATGGCTATAGATATTTATATTGTACAACATTAAAAAGTAATCTTATAAAAATTATGTGCAATGTGTTAGCATTTTTGTTTAAAAACTAACATATATCTATACAGAAGAATATAACCAAAATGTTATGAGATTACCTGGGGTAGTGGGATTAAGGATAATCCTTTGTTTATTGGCTTTTTCCAATTTTTCTACAATGAGCATGAATCATTTATTCACTGAAAAGTATTTTTTTAAAAAAAGTATTACACCTGTTCATGGCCACCTTGACCGTTTCATTAGTTTCTCCTTCTATGTACGTGTATCTGTGTATCTGTGTGTCTGTGTATCTGTATGTGTGTCTGTGCATGTGTGTGTCTGTTTGTATGTCTCTGTGAGTGTCTATGTACCTGTGTGTGTTTCATGCCTGGGTGTATCTATGTATGTGTATACATCTGTGTGTGTCTATATATGTATGTGTGTCTGTATGTCTGTTATCTGTGTGTCTGTGTGTCTGTATATGTCTGTGTATGTATACATGTTTCTGTGTATCTGTGTGTCTATATCTGTGTATGTCTGTATCTGTGTGTACCTGTGTGTGTCTGTGTATGTCTATGTGTATGTCTGTGTATATAGGTGTCTATGTATGTGTGTGTGTCCCTCTGTATGTGTACATGTCTTTGTGTGTCACTGTGTATGTCTCTGTGTCTGTGTGTGTATATATTTCTGTGTATCTGTGTGTGCCTATGTTAAGGCTCCTTAAGTGACTACTATCTACTAACTACCAGAAAATCAGTAGATGGTGTTTGGGGTGACAACTCCATTCCTAACCTACAGGAATTATCCATTTATTCATCACTAATCTCATTAGGAACTGTTAGCAAAGCAAAGCCATGCCCCTGAGGCTGACAGGTCAATAACTGCCTTATTTAAGACCCTTTGGTCAGTCATATAAACCAACTTCAGAGGAACCTAAATTGATGGCTCTGAAATGTGAGGACAAAACTATTTTCATTATAATGCTAAACTGTTATCTGCCTTTTGCACTCTCGGTCGTTCATGAGACGTGGTCGAGTTTTCCAGAGGCTACATGAATTGCAACGGTTTGTACGTAGAAGCCCAGACAAGAACCCTGCCACCCTCTATGACCTCCGGCATTAAAGAGTTGTGAAACGGGTTTTGTTAGGCTGAACCCAGAGGTTAGCCCAGTACACAGAAGATCAATATCACCAGCCTTTGGTGACTACCCACCCCCTCCTATCGACACCCCTATTCAGCAGGAAGCAACTGCAGAAGAGACCTGGGCCCCTGTTCCATACAAACAAAAGACTGGAATGTTAGGCTGAACTCAGAGGCCAGCGGAACGTTCCATGGGAACTTTGCCTTTAAGATCCCCCTCTGGCCCCTTCCCCTTCGAGGGCCCACCCAGAGCGGCAACGAGAGCCCTAGACACAGGCCACTGATGGCGGATGACATCTTGGCCTCGGCCTGTCAGTACGCAGACGTTAAAAGCAACTTTCTTTTCCTTCATCTAGGCCTCCTGCGTTCCTCCCTCAGCGTTTCTAACCTGTTTATTGCTATTTTTCAATGAATTCATAAACACTTTAAATTCTCAGTTTTAAATTCTAAATTCAGTAAAATCAATAAATATAATCCACAAAAACAACATGTTTCCGAAAGTGGAAAGGAGTCCTGAGACCAAAACTTTTCTTAAAGGCACAAACACCACAGAAGAAATCCTACGTTCTGCCACAGGACCAGCCCAAGACAGCCTGCCCGCCGGCCTCGGACGCGCCGGGGACCCGCGGCCGGTCCCGTCCCCCGCCCCGGGTGGCCTCCGCCCTCCCGCAGGCCGCGGCCCCCCGCTCGCTCGCTCGCTCGCTCGGCGGGCCCACCCCCGGCCTGAGCGCCGGGGAAAGCGCTCCGGAAGGAGGACCCGCAGAGCCGGAGGCCGGGGCTGGCCCGCGAGGGGCTGGTGCAGAGGGGCCCACCCTGCACGGGGTCCGGGTGCTCGACTCCTCCCGCAGAAGAATGGAAGGCTCAGCCAGACAGGCGACAGCACCAGGGTCACCGGGAAAGCGGAAGCATTAACACACAGGGCGGGCGGGAGGCCGAGGACGGAGGACCGCCGAGACGCCCGCGCCCCACGGGGCCTACACAATGGAGGCGGGAGCGTTCCGCGAAGGGCGTGGCTTCCAGGAAGGGCGGGCGGTTCCGTAACTAGGGCAACGCCCTCCCTCTGATTGGATGCGGCCGTCGGCACTGCCCCTGCCTTGGGGCATGCTGGGAGTGCACCCTATGGAGATTTTAGGGCAACAGGGGTAAATGAGGCTCAAAGTCACCGCTGGGTTAAACCTGAGCCATCTGGGATTCAATCCGTTTGAACGGGTTTGCAGCCCGGCCTTTCCGGGGTTGTGCTTTCCTTCTCCCGAGTCAGCAGCCGGTGCTACGCAGGGGCGGTGGCTTTCTGCCTCACCTTCACGAGGTGCCTGGGGGACTTGCTGCAGCCTCTGCGTCCCTCTGCACCTTCTACCAGCCTGGCCACATCCCAAGCAGCCTGCCAGATAAGCCACCTGCAAGCTCAGTTCGTCTCAAGTCACTCCCTTCATCAAGCACTTTGTCAAAGCCAAACCGCAGAGGGAGAGGAAGACTCTCTAAGAGAAAATGATATTTATTTGGGAATGGGCATTGCAATGGAAATACTTCTGGGCGTATTCAGGGAGGTAAAGGAAGACAAGGGTTTTTAAAGGAGAGATGAGGAGGGTCACATAAGTTGTTTTGAGACGATTTCCTTGGCTAACAGGATTGAGAACAAGGATGGCATCAGTCTGAGCGGATAGGCAGTTGCTGGGCAGATGTCATGGCAGAAGTGTTTGCGGGTATGCGTGTTTCCATGTAAGGTTTCCATGGCCTTTGTGCAAGGTTGTGGTTTCTGCAGAGTCTTTTGTGACCGTTCTTATTATCAGGAACATGCATGAGAACTCTCCCTTCATGGCCTCCCCAGCTCAGGGTTTTAACACAAGTGTCTCCGTTTTGATACAACTTTCACCGATTGAATGGTCCCTTCTGGATGTGAAAAATCCTAATGTTCAAGGCTCCCACAGTCAGACCCTTTCAGAGCACCCTAATATCAAGCCCCTCGTTCCTCTTCCTAGAACTCCAACTCCAGCCACAGAGAATGGGGGTCTCTGAGGTTCTAGGCACACCTGCTTCTCTTCCTCTCCCCATCACTGGCCCTGTCCCACCATCATAAATGCCCTCCCTCCGTTTCTTCCTAACCACTACTTAAATGCCCCTCCTTCCAGGAAGCAGTGCCCTCCACCTCCTCCAGCCCCCATCCGTAGCCTCACCACCTCCCAGGCCCTCCTGGGAGACTTAGTTCAGCTCACCCTGCACCTGCTGTCCTGGTTCTGGCACAGAGCTCCTGAAACTTTTGGAGTTTACTGTCTTCTGTATACTGAGATGGCTCATGGTGAGAGTAATACCCTACATAGCATCAGGATGGGTGCTGATAGCAAGGAAAACCAACCACATGATTAGAGTGTTAGAACTTTCAGCCCCACCTCCACCTCCAGGGAGAGGGAAGGGGCTTAAGATTGAGTTCAGTCACCAATAGCCAATGATTTTGTTACCCAACCAAACTGGGGTCTGCTCACCTGGCACTGTAAAACCAGACACTGAAGCTGAGAGTTGCAGTGGGAGGAAGAGGCAATTTTGTTGCATGGCACCATACAAGGAGAATGGGCGGCTAATGCTTAAAACCTGAACTCCCCAATGTCTTACAAGTCAAGGTTTCTAAAGGCAGAGGTACATTTCAAGCAGGAAAAATTGTAAATCAATACATTGAGGTTATATATTGGCCTGGTCCAAAAAAGCAGACACCCTGAAGGACATGGAGGGGCATTAGTGTTTTCTGAGATTCTTGGATCTGGGGAAAGGGATATTAATACAGGTTTGACTCTCTCCAGGACCCTCAGGGGGAAATTTAGAACAAAGACTGGTGGTCAGAGTTCAATTTCTCAGTTCCCCCTTATCTGCATTTTCTATCTGGTGTGGGTTTCTGAAAAACAACTCAAGAACATATGTTAAGATGCCATCTTTTAGTTTCCATAGGAACTAAAACACCTGATGACTCCTGCTCACTTGGAGGGCCACTGTTACCATGTTGCCCATTCACTTCTCAAGGCCAGTCAGATGCCGGTAACTTCCCCTGAAGGGACTCAAAATTTCCTTTATGTCCATGCCTGGGGGGACAAGCAGACCCATAAAAGGGGTCCCTCCTCCATCCCAATTTCATCAATTGTGCCTATGTAACAAAACCTCTTTTTGGAAAGCCTCCATGTTGGTGAGCCCATCCATCGAGGTGCTGGGAGGGTGGCACACCCAGAGAGCATGGAAACTCCATGCCTCCCCCATTGCTATACCTTGCCCTGTGCATCCCTTCTGTTTGGCTGTTTCTGAATTGTATTTTTTATAATAAGCCAGCAAACAAAAGTAAAATGTTTTCCTGAGTTCCATTTAACTATTCTAGCAAGCTATTTAAACCTGAGGAGGGGGTTTGGGAACTCCTGAATTTGCAGCCAGTTGGTCAGAAGTACAGGTGGTCCCTGGGACTTGCAACTGGCATCTGAAGTAGGGGCAGTTCTTCCGGGTTGGTGCTAACTCCAGGAGCTAGTGTCAGAATTGAATTGCATTGTTGGACACCCAGTTGGGCTTGGAGAGTCACAGAGTTGGTGTGGAAAAAAATACACATTTGGTGTCAGAAGCAGTGTGGCTTCCCTTTGTGTGACCCCAGGAACCACCACGGGGCCTTCCTTAAAGTGAGTTCCCAATAAATGCAGTGGGGAGTGGAGGAGGGAGCCACAGACTGGTGTGGTGGAGGTGGGTGCTGGACAGGGCAGGCCCTGTACCCCGGCAAGTCTCATCACTCTGAGCCTCATCTGTGCAACTAAGAATTGTGATTCAAAATCCCTGAGGCCCCTTCACATCTAGAATGGGTGAGTTCCAGTCTACAAATTTATGAAGCCTTGGAACTCAGATCAATGTTAATAACACTCCTTTCCAGTATTGTATTTGTTGAGTATCTGCACACACTGACAGGGAGGGAAAAAAAAGATAATTGATTTTTGGCAAAAATCAATTTTTGTAAAAAAATTAGTAACCGTTTTTAAAACCACACAAACTTTTTAAAAAATTAAATTCAGCCAGGGGAATGTTTTCTCCTAAATAGGCACAGAGTCAGTCATTCAATCTCTATTGGGTTTTCTTTTTCCCAGGGAAAGTTCCTCTTGTTTGCTGCACATATATTTTCAGCCTCCTAATCTGAGTATTAATTTGTCGGTCTTTCCCACTGTGGTTCGCAAGCCTTCCCAGCTCAGAATCATTTGTGACTTTAATGAAGGCACTGTTGGTCTCTCTGTCCTGGATCATTAATAAAGTGGCTTAGGGAGGCAGGACTCCCATGGTCTCCCCAGAATGATGGATGATTGTGGGTCTTCACCCTTAGTTTCAGCTCCTCTAAGTTCCTAAACCACACGATCACACTCCCCCTACCAGAGCCCATCAAAACCATCATTTTTCAGGCAGCTTCGAGGAGATGCTCGCCTTCCCCACTGCATCTGTTTCCTCTAGATCTTCCATCATTCATCTCCATTTCCCCACAGCATCTCTCTGTCCTTCCCTTTAACATCGAATAATGTAAATGGAGACACGAACAGACCCAGTTTGGAGAAATCCATGTGCCATTTTGCAGTGATACCCCATTCTATTCTTCCTTCATCCACTGGCAAAATCCACACTCCACGAGCCCCACTGGAGGTGGAGGCTCTGAGTCCGAAAGGCTCTGTGACTTGTGTGGCAGCATGGACCAGAGACGGCAGCTCCCGAGTCCACACTGGGGGAGCAGGCACAGGATGGGTGTGATGCTCCATCCCGAAAGAGGTTCCCAGGGGACACTAGGCTGTGGAATGTTCAAAGAAGGGCCCTTACCAGGTCTGCCCAGGTTCCTTACAGGAGATGTGTTCAGATGATGGTCATGACATTCACTGGCCCAGAGTGAGCTCCTGCCCAATTGCGGGAAGCCCAAAGGGAGTGGGGACCGAAGGAGTTCAGAAAATTTCACCCCAAAATATGACTCCTTGATATACAGAGTATTTTGAATTAAAAGCCATTTGAGATCAAAAAGCACTGGAAGGGGCTTTCCCTCTAGCTGCATAAATTGACACCATCAAAAGATCAAAGGAGAATTGACTTCCTTTCCTCTCCTTTATCTCAATATATTACAGAATGCAACCAGGCCTGGCCCAAATCATTTAACACATAATGCCTGTCTCTCAGATTAGTTTAAAAGTCATTCTGTTTCCCCCAAGCATTCATCCTCCTCAGTAACCATTTATCTCCCTAAACAGAATTACCTATACTATTCATTCCCCCCTCCCCTCTAAAAGGCATGTATAAAAATATCTGAACTTTATTGAGATATTTAGTAATCACTCTGTGATTCTCCCCCTATGCACAATAAATAAACCTTTCTCTTATTAATCTGTTTTAATGAGTTGATCTTTCAGCGAATTTTGGGGGGAAACGGCAAGTTTCCCCTCACCCCGACAGTAACAAGTCTTCCACACCCCCAACCATGTCATCCTAAAACTTCAGAATAGATACCTTGGGTGGCTGCAATGCTACCAATAGCAAGGCATGTCCCCTGGATCTAACATCCAGGTTCTAGGACCATCTATACTCAGCCCCACCTGTGGCACAGATGACAAGATGATGACTAGGTATCGTACATGCCTACCCACAATTTAGGTTTGCACAATCTGTAATCTCCTAAATTTCAGGGCCTGGGGGAGCCTGAGCACAGCAGGCCTAGCCATGGCCAACATCCTGGAGAGAGGGACCACCCCATGTTCAAGGAGACTGGGTCTCCAGGGCGCCCACGTGCAGACATGCACACACATGCACACACATGCTGGCTAGGTTAGGTGCCCACCTGAGGGAAAAATACAAGTTCCCCGCCACTGCCTTTTAATGTTTAACAAAACTCCTACAGGTTTCTTTTGAATTTAGAGCTATAGATCAAAACAAAAAAGACTGAAAGAAGCACAAAGCACAAGGGATATTGTTAAGTAGCTCCTTTTGCATGGATGGTCATAAGTCTTAAGGCCAGTGTGAACTGTTTTAAGCTTCCTTAGTTGCCTTAGTCCCCTTCAGTTAATTGTAGTACTGAAGTCCCCACCTAATGAGTCCTGTGCACGCTTAACCTGTATTGCACGTGAATACACAACAATGCAGACAGGAAGCTCTGCGTGACTTGCTGGAAAGAAACGTAAGCCTCCACAACAGGCAGACAGTGAGGATCTTGTTCTCCAAAGAACTCCTGCCACTGCCCAGGAGTGAGTGCCAGGAGGATTCCTATCATGACTAGGAAAATGGGAGTCCTCTGTAAGTCACCTCCAAGAAACCGATCTAAGGCACCAAGCTGGATCGGGGTCTGCTTCATTTCTGTGGTCTCTCGTCATCATCTCAGTTCGGAGGGCGGTTTTTCTACACCTCCCTGGGATGGCATTAATCATCCTGTTCACTGTCTGACACCCCTCGTCACCCCCACCCTCCTCACTCCACTCACTGCAACCCCTGGGGGGCAGAGATGCATTCCCCCCAGATTCCCAGCCCTCCACACTGCCTGGCTCCGAACAGGTATCCCCAGTGACGCTGACGCAAACTGAGGTTTGGGGGAGGCAGTGCCTCTGGCCTTCCCTCCTCTCAACCCCTGAATGTTTTCTCCCTGCAGAAGCACATCTCTTATATCCCAGCTGGACCTCCTGCTAGCACAGAGCTGGGCCCTGGTTCTTCCGTGCGTGGGAGGCAGCATTCCGGGAAGGGCAGCACGGGCTTCGAGAACAGACGGAGCTGGCTCCGTCCTCGGATGAGGTGCTGCTGCTGATCCTCTGAGCCTCTGCTTCGTTGGCTACAAAATGCGGAGCGTGTTATTACTGCCTGTCGCCTTAGAGGTGGCTAGAACTAGCCAAGCAGCAGGCCCAGAGCCGAGCACGTGGTAAATTCTCAGTGAGTGGCATCTACAGTTGTCAACGTAATTCCCTCCCGGAATATACCTTCTCCAATCTCCCATTCAACCACCTGACTCACAGTATTCCATCCTCACCCCTCTGGCCAGTTACCTGAGGAACAAGGTGGACCTTCCCAGATGCTCTGAAGTATGCGGGGGTCAGGGTTGCCAGATTTAGCAAATAAAAATGCAAGCCGCTCATTTCCATTTGAATACTGCATGGGACGTATTTGTGTTAAAAAATTATTTTTTGTTTATCTGAAATTCAGATGTAAGTGAGTGCCCTGTATTTTGTCTGGCAACCCTAATGAAGCGCTCATCTGATGAACTCTGCTCTGTGTCGGGTAAATTCTTTGAAGGCTCCGACGCACTCTCCATTGCAGGCGCGTTCTGAAGCTACAGCGGGTGAGACGCTTCCAGACGTTTTTTGCAACAGGCTTAGTAAGGAATCCCAGCTTATCAGGGTATGAACACAAAGCTTTCATTTCCCCAGTACCTGCCACCAGCTGGGCTCATGCATGACCCACCCCCCATTCTCTTAATGACATCGAAGCTGGATTCCATAACTTTGTGGTCATTTTCAGTTAATTAAAGCAATCTCATCCTGGTTTTTAAAGCTCAGCCCTGTTCATTTTAGAACTTCAACCTCATTTTCAATTCAAAGCACTCCCTGCCTGCCCAGCACAGGCCAGGCTCATGGACCTTGGCGCTGGGCAAGCTGGGTGCAAGGCTGAAGTGCTAACCTCCCCCTCCGCTTCCCAGTGCTTGTCTCTCTGGGGTTGTGATGGGAGAGATAACAGTGCCCCTTGCATGCCTGCCCAGGGAGGCTGGGCAATCCTCCCCTGGTCTCATGCCACTCCAGATAGGAGGCACAGGGCCCCTCGGGAAAGGCACCATATCTTCCAGCTGAACCCCAACTGTGGGCCTCCCTCCACATCCCTCTGGTGACACAGCTCCAGCTCATGCTGCAAACCAAGGTCCTGGCCAGCCAAGCCTGTCCTGCCCTCTCTCCACAGAGCCAAGGACAAGCAGGATCCACCTCCATGTCTCCCTGGGACTCAGAGGAGGTCTCAGCCCTGCCCCCTCCCTGTTGCCGCCCACCAAGCTCCAGCACAATAGTCCCGCTGCATCAGGTGCTCTCGTGGGTCAGGTTTCTCAGAAGCGGACTGGGGAGGATCTCTGAGCAAATGGGTTACTGAGGCACGCCCCTGGGGAGACCTGCTAGGACTGGGGGAAGCCAGACAGGAAGGGAATGAGCCGAGAAAGGGGCAGCTCGCTGGCAGAGGTCAGCAAGTAGGGCTTGGGGAGCCATGGCCGGTTTCTGTGTGGTCCGAGAGCCAAAAATGATTTTTAGATTTTTAGGTGTAAAATGTAAAAATCTTTAGGCTCCTTCGATTTTGTCTCTTGACCAGCAAAGCCTAATATAGTTACGTCTAGCCCTTTACAGAAACCCTGGGCAATGTGAAGTCCTTGGTTGGATCCTGGTTTGAACAAAGTCTGTAAAACATGTTTTGGGGATAATTTTGAAAATGTCACTATGAACTGGTGTGGGTGACATTAGAGAATCTGTTAGAGATTGGCACCCCCCCCCATGCACGGTTTCTCCTTCTGTGGTTTCAGTTACCTGCAGTCAACTGTGGTCTGAGAATATTTAATGGAAAATTCCAGAAATAAACAATTCATAAGTTTTAAATTGCATGCCATTCAGGCAGTGTGATAAAATCTCACCCCATCTTGCTCTGTCCTGCCCCAGGGGCATGAATCCTCCCTTTGTCGGGCATCTCCAGGCTGTAGACACCCCCCCACCTTACTGTGTAGGAAAACAGTGTATATAGCGTTCCATACTATCCTCGGCTTCAGGCATCCACTGGGAGTCTGGGAACACATCCCCATGGATAAGGATAAGGAGGACTGCTGTATTTAGGGTTGAAGCATCATGATGATCATAATTTACTCTAAATCTGTCAATAAAACAGATGAGGCAAATATGATAAATGTTATTGATTGCAAAGTCTAGGTGATGGATTTTATTACACCAGACTCATTACTGTATGTTTCAAATTTTTATAATTAAAAAATATGAAATTAATACTCATAGTCCACTTTTTCCACCTTCCATATCTAACCCATCATCTCAGTCCTGTCTACCTGTCTACCTTGCTCTGTAACTTGTTCTCAGATGCACCTCTCTTTTTCGCTCCTGCCACCCAGCCCTCACCAATGACCACACAGCCTCACAGAACCATTTTCTAAGGGGACAAAATAGCCGACATGATGTCTTCTTCCAGCAAATGTTCCTTAAGTGCCTGCCACACGTGAGGCACCATGCCAGGACCTGGGGGTGCTGCAGTGACGCAGCAGTGCCCTCTTGGAGTTCCCAAACCTCAGAAACCCTCCCACTAGTCGCTGCTCACCACCAGGGTTCACAATGATGTCCCTGGGTAAGAAGAGGGGGTCACGCTGCTGCTGGTGTATCCTATATGGAAAGACGGGGTTTGTATCACCCACTCTGGAAAGATACCCATGAAAATATTTTTCATCTCTCTTTTATTTATTTATTTGGTTTTTTTGAGACAGAGTCTCACTCTCTTGCCTAGGCTAGAGTGCCATGGCATCAGCCTAGCTCATGGCAACCACAAACTCCTGGGCTCAAAGGATCCTCCTGCCTCAGCCTCCTGGTTAGCTGGGACTACAGATGCACCACCGTGCCCTGCTAATTTTTTCTATTTTTAGTTGTTTTGGCTAATTTATTTCTATTTATAGTAGAGACAGGGTCTTGCTCATGCACAGGCTTGTCTCGAACTCCTGACCTTGAGCAATCTTCCCACCTCGGCCTCCCAGAGTGCTAGGATTACAGGCGTGAGCTACCGCACCCGGCCTTCATTTCTTTTTTAATGTTGTCTACTGAAAGTGGTGCCTTCTCACCTGCCCTGGAAGGCTGCTCTCAAGGTCATTCTGTCAGGGCTGGGCCCTCAGGGTTCCCTTTCCCACTGTGCCATCCCCTCCTCCACACACTCCACATTCTAGGCAGTCAGGTGCTGATAAAGCCTTACAAACTGGCTTGCTAGAAAGGGGAGAGAAAGCCTCGAGTTGTATGTTTGCCAATTTCTGTGGTGTAAATACTCCCATTTACACCAAGCTGCCGACAAGACCTCGTAAAACACAAAATGGGGAGAGATGTGCAGTAGCACACACAGGATTTCTAGAACTACAGTTAACAATAGATGTAAGTAACCTTCAGGGCATACATAATAGTCAAATGAAGTAAAATAATTAGGAAGTGATGAGCTTTATTTATTACCTTCTAAAAATATAATTTATGTAATTGAAATTTATATAATTTACTTCTTAATAATGACTGAGTTGAACAGCTGGCTTGCAAAAGTCCTAAAATTTAATAATCAGCTCTTAGGAGCTGGTAGGAGCCTGCCCCAGCACAGTCCTGTCCCATGCAGGGATACATCACTGGCATGCACTGAATATCACAGAGCCGACCTTAGCTGAGTGCATTTGAACTAAGTTAACCCAGCACCTTGGCCCTCCGATCTGAGCCAGCCTGAGGGCAGTGACAGCCTGGGCCATTTGCTTTTGGAGCCACCTGGGCTGAGTTCCCCAATGGCCCCACCCCCAGGTCCCTCACCTGTGTAGCGTGTAGATCCAATACTCCCTTTCAGGACTGTCGTGAAGAATAAATTGGACAATGTATGTTAGGCGCTTGGACTCCCGTGAGGAGTGGCTAGACAAGAGCAACGCTAGGAGGCATGCAGCCACCAGCACTATTGCCATAATGTACTGCTAAAACACCGTGGGTTCTGCAAAACTGCACACTAAAAAATTTTTTTAAAACAGAGTTTATAAGGAAAGAGGATCCAGGGCAAACTGATCTCTGAAAACCTAGGAGTTGTTGTAACTAGAGCACTAATAAAAACAATAACAAACTAATAAAGACGTCCACAGAGTTAGCGCCCAGCAGGTAAGTGCACCCAGCGTCACTGGTAGTTGACCCCTCGTACCCTTTAGCTCTGGGGCTTGAGATCCTCCTTTGAGAAGTCAGTCCCTGAGGGCATCCGCCTCCAGGGCAGACCAGCTGCATCGGAGTTTAAAAATTGACTCGGTATAGCCTGCTTTGTCCGTGTTTTAACACAATGAGAGATGTCTTCCCAGCTCCAAAACAGCTGCACGTGTAGCTCACAGGACAGCTTAACACTGTTGATTCTTGATGCCACCAAACCACCCATTATTTGTTCCAAAGGAAACACTTTCAGCTTTTTTTCCTTAAGGTTTTCTTGTCTTGCTGAGGCTTTCCCTTTCATGGAAAGAGAGCTTGCTCCCCCACCTCCACATGGCTTCAAACTTCCAAAAGAATGAATACGAACCCACACGTTTCACTGATATCATCCCCCTATGTCAAGCTCATGTGAATCAATTTCTGTCAGAGAAACAGGTGTGGAAGCAAACTTGCTTCAGCTGTGGCTTACAAATAGTTAAGCGGCATGAAAATCATTCTTCTTCTCCCCAAAAGCCCCACGATTCTTCCAGAGCCCTTGTGGAGTGGTGCTGGGGCTTCAGGAATGCGGAATCTAAAACTTAGCCTTCTTAGCAAGATTCATCCCTCATTAAGCAAACCTATATTTAGGATTGCTCATTTCTTCAGGGTAAACACTTTCTCTGCATCTGCTTGGCATAAAAAAAGAGAAATTATTCATTTCCAAGAGGGGCCACTCAACAGCCCTTACCATTTCAGACCACACAAACACACACACACACACACACACACACACATGCACGCACACCCCTTCGAAAGCTACAGCTTTTTACCGGACAAAAAAAAAGTCATAAAACCAAAACAAAAAGACCCAGACCTCAAATCCTTAACAAGTAATGAAAATCCCCAATGCTCTACAGGGATTTTTCCATTTGCTGACCCTTTCCATTTTGTAAAACCCTCTCTCTTTCTCATTATCAATTCAATTTAACACACGTTTATTGAGTATTATTGTGCCAGATCTTTGGAGCTGGAAACCCAGGGAAGAGCATATGTTTAGAAAGAATGAGATGTGGCTGGGCACAGTGGCTCATGCCTGTAATCCCAACACTTTGGAAGGCCGAGGCAAGAGGATCGCTTAAGGACAGGAATTAAGGGCCAGCCTGGGCAACATAGCAAGACCCTGTCTCTACAAAAAAATTTTTTTAAAAAAATTAGCTGGGCATGGTGGCACACACCTGTAGTCCTAGCTAGTCACAAGGCTGAGGCAAGAGGAATGCTGGAGCCCAGGAGTTCAAGGCTGCAGTAACTATGATTGTGCCACTGCACTCCAGCCTAGGCAACAGAGCAAGACCCTGTCTCATGGGGAAAAAAACGAGATTTTCATAACCCAATTTAGAAAGAATTCCATTTGTGTTGTTAATTTTTTTTACTGGCTACTGAATGTGGTGAGCCCCTGGGCTGTTCGCCCAAGGACTTGGGACCTGAGGATCCCTCTCCTCAAAGAGAAGGGAGATAGACATAGAAATGAATTACTGGTAGCTTCAAAGTTGCAGCCTTCAACATATATGCAGGTAGAGAAGTAGGACAGAGAAGGATGTAATTAGCTCTCATGATCAGGGTTCTGGGAGAGCAGGAATGGCCTCCTAGGAAAAGATGATACCTGAGATGGGTTTTAAAGGACATGTAGGAGTTTGCCAGGGAAACTGGAATTGAAAGGCCATTCCAAGGAAAGGGAATAACAGGCACTAGAGGGACTGCTCAGAAGCCCATTGGAAGAACTTTGTACAAGTCTCCACGGAGATACCACAGTGCGCTCGAGATCAAGGTTTCTCAACCTCAACACTGCTGACATTTTGGACTGGATAGTTCTTTTGCGGGGGCTGTCCTGTGCATACTAGGATATTTAACAGCATGTCCAGCCTCTACCCACTATAGAGCTAATAGCACCGGCCCGCAGGTTTTAGCAACTACAAACATCTGCAGACACGACCAAATGTCCCCCGGGAGACAAAATCACCCCGGCTTGAGAGTCACTACTCCAGATACTAACCTGCTATGACACGGGATAGAGGTCTAGGCACAGGGGATGCTGTGGGAAAGCGCAGCTGGCTTTCCTTTGTGCGGTGGCTAGCACCACATTGCTTTGAAGCCGCCCACAGCCCGCTGATGCTACCGCTGCTCTAGGCGCAGTGAACGGATCATGGAAATTGAGTCGCAAATCTCAAGGGAAGGTAGAAAGGCCGAGGAACACGCCAAGGAACCCGGACTCCAGGCCACAGCCCCCTCTCTGCCCGCACCACCCACCACCTGAGGAACCGCACAGGCCCCCATGTCAGAAAGACAGTGGGTTGGGGGGGCTACAGAGAAATTGGGTGTGGGCAGACCCACGTTAGAGGTGCAATTCAGGTATTCCCAGCAGCTCCTTGCTCTCCGAGTAGTGACAGGAACAGCGCTGGGCGGTGGCCCGCCATCAGAAAGAGAGGCTCAAGCAGAAACAGCTTCGCTCCTTCAGCGCCTTCTCTCCGTCCCCACGGCTGGGCGGGCAGCTAAGGACCCATTCGCATTCCCTACCGGACGCAGTTTCCGGCCAAGTGTCTGGGCAATATGTGGGCTCTAGAAAAGAAATCGGTGGCCCTGCGCTGGCAGCAGGGAGAGGGGACAGAGGACTTGAGATAAGCTAGTTCACGCCCGTGGGACAGAATCCTGAACCAGGCTTCCGGATCCGCTGGCTTCCAGAGTGATCAAGTCCAAATTCCCTGGTGGAGTCAAGGCCCTACACCCCTCTAGCCACGCCCCTCATCCCACCTCTTCACACCCACGTCTCCCCACTCCAATAGCTACCTACCATCCCTGGAGGGAACCACGGCACCACACCTTCGCTCTCGCTGTCCCTCCACCCAGGTGCCCTTCCCACTTGCCTCTCCACCCGCCTGGCAAACCCTGGGAGCTTTAATGCTCCGTTGAGAGCTCCTCTTGGCCTGCCCCGCCCCCCTAAAACTGTCGCCTCCCACCACCCCCCGTGGGGTCTCTGCCCTCAACCCCCCACCCCCGGCCATGATGCCCCTGGTCTGCCCCTCCACCTGTGAGCCCTGCGAGGGCCGTGACCATGTGTTCCTCCCCTCCTGATGGCACACCAAGTACAGTACTGGGTACAGAATGGGATGAGTAATGCAGGACTCGTCTGTCTCACCTACAGCTGGGCCTCGGGGGTGTGTGTTTGAGTCTGTGTGTGTGTGTGTGTGTGTGTGTGTGTGTGTCCCTGCACCCAGACCTCCTACTCCCTCAGGATGGCTTTCCTCCAGGTCAGTGTAAGTGACTCTTTCCATTCAAGGTGTGAACAGCTAACAGTGCACACATTCCTGGCCCAGATAACTGAGGCTCCCTGGTGGGACCTTGAGCACCTTTGTGCAGAAGAGGTGCCAGAGTGTGTGTAAAGTGTGGCATCCCTGGGCTGGCACTGAGGGACAGCTGGCTGGAATTTACTCTTTCCTACCCTGCCACAGGCAAGGTTGGGCTGCTTCCTGAGGCAGACGGGGCAGGGACAGAGGCTAATAGCCTTGGGAAGAGACATGCAGGAGTTCTTTCTGGGCATCTGGAGTGTTTGGGGACTAAGTCAGCAACTGTCAAGTGACGAGTGTTGAGAGCTCCCTCTGAGGGTCCACAGAAAACCAAGCGAGGGGAGTGCTAGCAGCTCCCAGATCCAAGAAAAGGCACAACTTGCCCTCCAGGGACTGGTGAAATGACAGGACACCTTTGAAGGCTTTTCAGTGAGAAGTAGGGTTGGCTGAGGGACAATCTGCAGATGACATTTATGCTGTCTTTTTTTAAAATAATCAACCCGCTCTGTCTCCCCTCGCTACCAGGAATTAGGACTGAGAAGTGCAGGGCTCGCCAGGAGGCTGATACCCCAAGGAGGAGGAGTTGATGGGGGTAAAGCAAAATGCTCCCCCTAACGAGACCCCCCAGGATGTGGTGTCAGGGCACAATCGACAAAGTTGCCACAGGGATTTCAAGGTGACACTGGACCACCGTATGCATTCCATCAGCTCACACCTCTATGAGGTCAGGGACCCCTGAAAAGAGCCCCCTCCCTGACCAAACTTTAGTCGGCCTCCTCTGGACCCTCTTTTCAACTGGGCCTTGCCCTGGCCTGCCAAATCCAGCTTCAGCATAGAACCCTGCTGAGCCCGTTTATTGAGAATCCGTGCCCCCCACCTGTGATATCCAATCAAGCTCTGCTTAATAATTTCCATCCACTCCCGCACCCTGCCCATCAGCTATAAACTCACATTTGTCCCTGTTATATTTAGAGTTGAGTTCAATCTCTCGCCCCTATTGTAATAGTCTTGAATAAAATCTTCCTTGGCATTTTAAGCAAGTGTCAGAATAGTTCCTCTTGCACATCCTGTCTGCCTTATACACCAGCAGTTCCCAACCTTTTTGGCACCAGGAACCAGTTTCATGGAAGACAATTTTTCTATGGCCCAGGCAAGGGGGGAGGCGGAGCTTAGGCAGTGATGCAAGCGATGGGGAGTGGCTATACATACACTCACTCATGGGCCACTCACACCCTGCTGTGTGGCCCCCTCCCCCACACCTGTTCCTAAGTTTCATAGAAGATAATTTTTCCATGGGAGGGGTTGGGGACTGCGGTTTTACACCACTAGCACAGTGCCTGACACAGAGTAGGGCCTCCTTAGACCTATCGGGTTAAATTAATTCATAAATGCTATGTCAGCATCTAACAATTTCATCTGTGAATAAAGCCGTTTCTGGCTTTGAGCAACGAGGAAGGGTGAAGGATGGAAGCTGTGAATAGATTGAAGGTGGTGGGACAGCTTACAGTGAAATGTCATGAGAGAGCAAGTCCCATGGCATGGTCGCTTCCATCCAGGAGACTATTGCACACTTAGTGGCTTCATACTTGGTCACATCTGGGAGTGTTTATTAAGAAGTGCCTGCCTGATGCACAGCCTTTCCTGGTCAGAACCAAAGACAAAGTTCTGGTAAGCAAAGAAGAAGGAAAAGAATATCCCAAACTGAGAAAGGGACCCTGTGTTTATTTTATGACTACTCAGGGCAGCAATGCTCTTCCTGAAATTTTGATCAGAGAACTGATGAGAGAACACTACCTCCTAGCATACAAACCAGGAAATGCTGGATAAACATAACATGTAGCCTTGTAAATCATGACAGAAGCCCAACAGAAACAAATGGAACTCCCCAGAGGGCAATAAAACACACACACACAAACACACACAAACTGCTACTGTAACAACCTGGTGAGGAGGATGAGTTAGGAAAGGGGAGTGAGCTGCCAACACCCAGGGGTGGGGTTTAATGCTTACAGAGGGTGGATCTGATAAAGAAAGAAAGTACAAACCAGAAAAAATTATTCTCACCAACTCAAGCTGGTGATAAAGAAAGCTTAGCATACACTTAAGGTATAAAACAAATAAATAAGATGTTTCCTAGGAATTTATAACCACAAACCTGCCTTCCCATAGATTTGGGGCCCAAATTTATATACCACAAGTTAGTCTGGAAACCCCCAAGCTAAAACAGTAATATAAAATTTGGTTCTCAGCTAATGATGCCCCGGGGGACTTGGCAAAAGCCAACACGATGGAGTTGGATATATTATTAGAAGACCTGATCTTATAAATATGCCCGTTCTTTCCAAGTAGATTCAGACAACACCCTAGCAAGTGTTTTTGTGGAAATTTATAAGCTGATTCTAAAATGTATACAGAAATACAAAGAGACAGAAATAACCAAAATAATTTTGAGAAACGAGAGTAAAGGTGGAGGGCTCACATTAACATATATCAAGACTTTTTTAAGAAAGCCATGACATTTAAGATAGTACTGTATTGCTGTAAGAATGGACAACTCAACCAATAAGGCAAAAGAGAAACCTCCTCCTACACAGTCACCTGATTTATGGCAAAAGTGGTGCTGCAGCACAAAAATAAATCTTGATCCCTACCTCACACCACATCAAGGGGAAAAAAAGCAATTCCAAATGGACTGTAGATCTACTATTAAAGATAAAACAACAATATTTCTAGGAAAAATATAGAATACCTTCATGACTTTGTGAAGGCAAAGATTTTATAAGTGTAATGCAAAAAGCACTAACAACCATAAGGGAGAAAATGAATAAGTTAGACTACATTAAATTAGTAATTTCTTTAATAAGATAAAAGGAAGAAGATGAAGAAGAGAAGAAGAAGTTTGCAATACATTTATCCCTCAAAGTATTCATATCCAGAATATATAAAGAACTCCTACAAATTAATAAGAGAAAAACAACCCAATAGAAAAATGGACAAAAGTCTCAAACAACTACTTCACAAAAGAGGACATTCAAATGCCAGTAAACACAAAAAACTGCTAAACTCATTTGTCATCAGGAAAATGAAAGTTAAAATCACAGTGCAATACCACTAATCATACTACTCATCTCTTATAAGAATGGCTAAAATGAGAAAGACAGACAATACTAAGTGTTGACAGCATGAGGAGCAGATGGAACTCCTGCACACTGCTGGTGAGAGTGTGGATTGGTATAGCCACTTTGGAAAATGAAGCATCTACTCAAGCTGAACATACACACACCTTATGAGCCAGCAACACCACTTCCAGGTGTACACCCAACACAGGTGTTTCATGTGTGTCCCACAGGACATGTGCAAGCATGTTCATAGCAGTACCACTTGTAGCAGCCAAAAACAAGGAACAATCCAAATGCTCATCATCTGTAGAATGGACAAATACATTCATACAATAGAAAGCTACACAGCAATACAAAGGAAAACTGTTGCTACATGCAATGGCATAGATGAATCTCACCACATACTGCTGCAAGAAGCCAGGCACTAAAGGGTACATACTATAGGATTCCATGTACCTGAAGTTCAAAAATAAGCAAAATTAATCTATGTTGTTAGAAGTCGGGATATCATTTTCGTTTGGCAGGTAGTGACTAAAGAGGATATTTCTTGATTTATGTGGTAATTACTCGTAGATCGAGAGGGTTTTTATGAAAATTCATTAAAATGTATCCTTATTAAGAATATGCTTTTTGATATGATGTTATACTTTGATGAAAACTTTACTAAGACAATGGTTTAAATCTTTTTTGGAGAGATATGCCCTCCACCCCTACCACAGAATTCCCGTAAACAAAGCTCAAGTGAAGATTATTTAAGAATCCAAAGTCACAAAATACACAAGGAAATGATCCACTATGAGTAAGAGTCATACAATGCCAAAAGGAAAAAAATTGAAAACCAGGATTAGACTTCTAAGAATTCAGATAATAGAATATCAGCTGAAGATGATGAAATGCTAGGCCAGTGGTACCTGCAGTGTGGTCCAGACCAGCAGCATCAACGTTACCTGAGATCTTGTCAGAGGTGCAGATGCCCAGGCTGCCCCAGACCTTCAGAAGCAGAAACTCTGGGGGTGTCTTGATAGGACCTCCAGATGATTCCGGTGCACATTAAAGTTTGACAACCACTACTTTTAAATCAATAAAGCTTGATGGCCAGGCGTGGTGGCTCAGGTCTATAATCCCAGCACTCTGGGAGGTCAAGGATGAAGGATTCCTTGAGGTCAGGAGTTTGAGACCAGCCTGAACAAGAGCAAGACCCCATCTCTACCAAAATAGAAAAAATTAGCTGGGCATGGTGGTTGGAGCCTGTAGTCCCAGCTACTCAGGAGGCTGAGGCAGGAGGATAAGGAAAAAAAAAAAAAAAAGTTTGATTTTTGTAGAAGCATTTTAGATTTTAAAAAAAAAGCTTTTTTCTGGTTTTCAAGGTCTTACATGTGATATAACAATTTTAGAAAATATAAAAACATGTGATAAAGAAAGTAAATAGTGATATACCCATGTTCCTACCATTCAGAGATTACCAGAAATACTTTCGAAGATGTGTTTTTGGAAAGTGGTTATCTCTCCTTCCATCTGCCTTGCCCAATCTACCAGTGGATTATCCACCATATTACACTGTTCTCTTGCTTCATGAATGAGTCTTGTCTCCCAAAAGAATCTGTACATTCCAGACTGCAAAGGCTGAGTCAGTACTAACAGAGCCATGTGGACCAGGCTCCAGTCTGGACAGAGCTCCAGTCTGACTTTCTCACCTTACAGACAAGAGAGCAGAAGCCTCCAGGGCTGCGAGACTAAGCTAGCGGAGGCGGTGCAGTACCCAGCACCCAGATGCCAGCACTCTTCCCCGCACATGTTCCATTGAGAGGGACGCCAGCGTTGATGCTGCACCTAAAGCTGTGTCCTTGGTGCCTGCTAAGGTCACTGGCTCCGTTCTCCTCCTGCCCCCAGGACATCCCAACGCATCACCAGCTGGGGACACTATCCACCAACTGAGTGACGCTCCCACCTCCACCAAGACACGCCCCTCCTGACTGAGGCCACGCCCCAGCCGTTGAGCCACGCTGCTCCTTGATTCTGGTGCTTTCCAGAGTTTAAGAACAACCCACTATTTTTCGTCCATGAGTAGTTTCCCACTGACGCTAAGTAAGAACTGAGTGGGAAACAGAGTGGCCTATAGTTATTTCATTTTGTTTGTGACTGTTTGAAATTCAATGCTATAAGACACTGGGACCAAAAAAAATTAATTTTCCTTGATTGGAAGCTGATGAATCTCTGGCTGTGTCGAAAAGGATTTTAACTGCTCTGGGCTGCAGGGAAAGAAAGCTACTGTTCTTTTAAGTAGGGAATCACAGGACTTGTCGGTGCAGCCAGTGCAGAGGCGGCCGTCTGAGAGTGGGCGTGAAACAGGCCAGTAGTAACACCACGGGCGCTGGATCCCCGGAGGCTGTTGAACAGAATTATTCAAGAGGTGCGTCACCACGTACCCATTTTATATCTAAAGGAGAGCTTGTTTTTCGGCTTGGATCCCTGGCAGGAGTTCACTCGTAAGCCAATTGGAAAAGAAGTCAGTGCCTCCCAGCATCGCGCCATGCTGAACCCCGACCACCCCAGGTTAAGGGAAGTGTGTCCCCACCTCTGGGAAGCCTTCCCAGACCACCCTCAGCCCACCGGCTTCCACCACCCTGGAGGTAACCCTAACACAGCCATTAGCTGATTGCATGGGAACAGTTGGCGCACGTGTGTCCCACGCGACTGTGAGCTTCTCGGTCTCCGAACCCCTGGGACCCGGAACAGCGGGAAGACAACGTGGGCTTGCAGTCAGACGGCTCGGGGCTTGTCCCCAGCTCCGACAGCTGTGCTCTGCGACTCCTGCCGAGTCACCGCACGGTGCCAGGCCTGGGCCCCAGTGGGAGAGTGGCATCACACTGCTGCTGCCTCAGAGGACCAAGTTATCGAAACAAAGTTGTGTTTCAAAAGACTCTAGCACAAAGCCTGGCCCATAGGATGCACTATAAATGTTAACAATTAATAATCGGGATGATTAGGAGCAGTTTACACAGCGTGCCTGGAAGAACAAACCTCCGTGGGAATCGACGAAGATCACACTTCAGGAAACGTTTCAGCAGCCCCACCACCACCTGCAACGGGCACTTGGTACGAACTACAAAAAGGCTTCCACGAGACACTTTTCCCACCATCTGCGGAAAAATGGTTCTATGTAGTAGCTCCCCAGATCCGCAAGGGCCGCGGTTTCCAGAGCAGCCCCCGGGTGGGCGGCGCCGGCCGCAGGCGGACGCGCCGGGTCGGGAGCCAGCGCCAGGCCCTGGGAGAGGAGCCACCCTCGGCAGCCCCGCAGACCGGAGCTGCGGGCTGGAACCGCGGGAAGGAGAGGGCGGTCAAAGGAGCCCCTCGGCCCCTGACTAAGGATTAGCCCTTTTCTTCTCGCTGCAAAAGATATTACGTTTTTCAATGGGTCACGTAACTTTGAGGGAGTAAGAAAAAAGGTAGCACAGGTTTATGAACCTGCGTGTTAAGGATTTTCTTACCGGTTAGTTTGTACGTTTCTCTGCTTAGGAAAATAGAGGCAGAAAATTTCTGGTTCTATCCAAATGGTGAAATGAGTTATTACAAAACCCCTCCACCACAAATGCATAGAGATTCTAGATAAATCAAATAAATACAAAATATACAAACACAAATACAATAACAAATACAAAAAATACATTTTAATCAACTACTTTTTTAATTTCTCCCCTAATTAGAAACCCTATTCCTAAATGTTGCTTAGAAGGAAATACAGCAAGGAGAGACAGAGAGCGGCCCCAGAGGAGCAGGGCCAGGAGAACTGTACCCCGGTCTAACAAATTCAAGGTAAACACCCACCGCGTGAGCAGAGTCAGTGGGCAGCACCCCTCCCCTTTCTGTCCACTATAGCCACAAACCAAGGCCTCATTCTCTCTCTTTAAGTGCCAGGTGTAAATAGAACCCAATTTGGGGGAGTGAGGGAGAACGGATTGAACTGGGTCATCTGTAAATTTGCCAAGCTGGTCCAGCAGCTATTCTGCAAACTGCACCCTCCCAACCCTCCCAGGGATTGTGGCTTGAATGCACATTATTTCTGCCAAAGACAAAATAGAGAGCCACAGGCGAAGTGGAATTTAAGGGCCATCCTGCCCCAAAATATGTCCACCACTAGATGATGGCAGCCTGAAATTTCACTGCCGAAGATCCACTGTTTAGGGCTAAGCATTTAAAAGGCAAAGGGAAAATGGAGGAGGGGAGGGCAGGTCCTATGTGTTCCAGAGGAGCAAGAGGAGGGTGCAAAGGTGACAAGAGGCTGTCGAAGGCCGATTCTGCAGGCTTTGGCCCTTAGCCATGGCCTGGGGTACAGACACACTTGGGAAACCCTTGAAACTGAGCACCAGGGCAAGGGGTGTGAAGTCAAGGCCCAGAGTAAATCAGCAAAGGGAAAATTAAGAGGATCAATAAAAGAGTTTAATGAAACATAAACAGGTTCAGGGAGGGCTTAAATAAATTCATGATCAATCCATAGCAGGTTGTTAAGGAGCATCCCTCACTCTTGCAGGTTGATGTTGTGAAAAACAACCATACCTTCCCCACGGGGGTCCCCAGGGGCAGCACCAGTGTCTGAGTTCCTGGCTACAGAAACCGAGACTACCCTGCAGAAGAAGAAAAGGGTTCCCTGGTCAATTTGTAATTGTGGGTCCAGAATGGGAGCTGGGAAGCTGTCCCAAAAACGTTGGCAAGCGACACTTGTCAGGGCTGGAGGGAACTGTGGGTGCTGATAGGAGAAGAGGAGCCAGAGAGCCCATCCCAGCAGCCTGTGACTTGCAGGTTGGCAGCAGCACTGCAGGCAGAGGGCAGACACCTCACTCCTGTCCCAGGCACTTCCACCGCTCCCCACTCGGCTGCCCCTCCCATAGGGACCCAGGAACATGGGGTCACAGCCATGCCACACAAGAACCCCTCTCTGCCTCCCATGCCATTTGAGCTCTGATGCTGGTGCAGGGAAGGGGTGCCCCACAGGAAGGTCCACAGCAGGGTGAAGGACAAAGCCCCTCTGCTTCACTCTCCTCAAGGAACTTCTTACCTACTAGGGAACTGCAAGGGAGGAGCCAGCTACGGGCCTGGTGATGCCTCAAGCTAGTCTCTGAGACTCAGTTCCATCAGCAGTGAGACAATAGGATCAGATGGTTGCAAGGACAGAGGCCATCTCTCTCCATTAGACAAGGAAGTGGTGGAGCCGTCTAGAAAATAAGACTCTATGGCAAAACAGACAGGTCTACACATGGGGCCAGGGCAGCTTCCTGACTGAGCAGGTCTAGGGTCTGGCCACACCTCTACCTCCCTCCAAGAAACCAGCTGCCTGGCAGCAGAGTTAGAAAGGTGCCTGGTGGGGCCCAGGAGGGGCACGAAGATTGGATTCAGCCCCCAGGACCACGCGAGCACTGTGCTGTAGAAAACAGCTGTCTCCCCGACCTCCACATGCTGTTCAGGCTCCCATGCTCTCCTGGGTGCCAGCGGGCTTCAACCTAGGCTTCTGTTCCCTCCTTACTGCAACGTACACCTGGCCCACCTGGCTATCAGGCCACTACAGCCCTTTTGAGGCCATGACCTCTGCCACAAACGCCTGGCAACCTCTCTCCCTATTGCTTAGTTCAAGGCCAAGCTGAGAGGAGAATCTGGTCACGGTCCTGGACAACTCAGCTATAGCGTAAGAGTCACATGACAAAATGTTACTGCTGGCTCCTTCCCCGCTCACCTCCGCTCCTTTCAAGGTGGGACAACCTTACTAGTGGTCCCGGCCCTCCCCAGACAGTAACCCTAAGGCACCCACCCCTGCCCACCTTCCCAACTTGGGCCTCCTTGGAGCATGGCTTTCAGAGGCACCTGGACCCTGAGGAGAGGCCGTGGCAGAGCTGGCAGATTGTGGGCAGCTGCATCCTCTTCCCTTTGAGGCTTCTAGAGGAGAAAAGAGGGCAACCACAGGAGGATGCCTCTGCCAGTCCACGGGCTCTTTGCGCTCCCAGCCCTGAGCCACTGGAAGCTGAGCCTCCCGCGCCCCGGCGATGGCAAAGGGTGGTCTGATTCTTCCCATTTTCTATTCCCTTCTCTCCCAAAACCTCTTTCTTGCCTAAGAATGTTTCTGAGCAATCTCCAATCATCCCTTCTCCTTGATGGTGGCCAGGCTTTGACTGGCGCCAGGGGACAAGGGACAGGGGACAGCCTCCGAATGGCAAAGAGCAGGGAGAACAGAGGCAACAGGGATGCAGTGAGCGCCGGGAGTGGTGGCATGACATTTTTCTCACTTTCTTTCTCAAAACTTAAGGGCCCAGTTTTCTCTGGATGCCTAGACCTACGGGTTTGAGCATCAGCAACAAGATACCACTTCACTCGCAATGAAAGTGACATTGGATGGAGCTTCTGGAACTGAATCCTGTCTTTCAATCAGGCCCATGTTCCAGTGTGGGATCCTCCGGCAAGTCACGGAACCTCACAGAGCCTCGGTGTGCTCATGTGTAAAAAGGGGATAACAGTGGAACCTAGCTCACAGAGTTGACGGGATCTCTCAATGAAGAGATCTCTGTACGAAACTTAGCACATAAACGGGTACTTACTAAGTGGCCAGTAAATGAGGGTTGTCATCCACTTTAGCACAGAGAGAAAAAGCTCCCTCATTTTCCCCGTGTCTTGACGAGCCTGCCAGCTGTCTGTGGCTCAGCGGTGTCACGGGTACAGGGCTGCCCTGCTGGAGGAGCTGTGAGTGAGGCTGGACTGTTTTCTTATCCCTTTGGTTAATATTCCAGGCAGCTGCAAAAAATAAGAAAAGGATTGCTTTATAGAGCAGCTCTGCCCTTCTTTTGCCCCTTTCTTGGCCCTGAGGAAATAACTGGTCTTTGAAAGCCAGGTTTCGAGCAGTTGTCCGGTTCCTTCCCTCGGTGCTGCGCCCAGGTCTGGGAAGCAGGCTCAGCAGACAGCTAACGATTCCATTTTCTCCACTGCTCTGCCTCTCCCTTCTCTGCATTTCACAGTCCCCTCCTCCTCCTGTGCCAAGCTAAAGCGACGACTTGCATCTTATTAATGTGGCTAGCCCTTCACCTTCTCTCCAGAGCAGCTGAGTGTCGGAGCATCATAACCTGAGTGTCATTCCGACCTGCTTCCTGCATCAGACGTCACTCACACAGCGCTGAGCGAAATCAGAAACAGCTCAGACTTGGAATACAATCAGTGGCAGTAAACGTGCAGCAGTGTGACACGAGGCCATGAGGAGCACTCTGGAGGTGGAGGTGGCCACAGCCTCCAACAGGTTCCACTGCCCCCAACCTTTGTCTAAGCCTAAAATCTCTCCATAGCATCCCCTTCCTTGAGAGAAGGAAGTGTTCCTTCCCTCTTCTTTAGGGTAAATACACCACCTGGTGGGACAGGACACCGGTCTACTGTAGGCAGCAGGTTCAGCCCACTGCCCCTGCCAGTTCTCGTTAGCCGGGAAGGATTCCCTGCCCTCCAGCTCCAGGGTCTCCTCCAGGTGCAGCTCCACCTGACCCAGGTGGTGCACCATGCCTAGCAGTGACATTCTTTGCACCCTCTGCAAGACTGGTAGGCCTCACTCAGAAGAGAGAGAGAAAGGAAAGAAAATGAAGAAAGGAAGCAAAGAGAGAACCAAAAAGAGACACATGGCAGCTAGTATCAAAAATCTCCAGGAGGCTGGTTATAAATGCAATTCTTCCCAAGCCTGGGGGTCAGGAAGGAATGCAGGTGGTTGGCCCAGGCCTCCCCTCACCTCAGCAGACACCTGTCACCTCCTTTTCCCCATCTAGACCCCCTGGCTGTTTGGTTTATTCAACAGATACTTGTGAAGTGTCAATGCTATGACAGTCATGGTGGTGCTGTTCCCACCACTGTCACCTGCATGGCTGGGAGGCAGGGAGTCCAGAACACTGGAGGGTCCCTAGGCCTGACTTATCAGGAATTACCCTGGAGTGGTCACACTCTGCCTGGGTGGCTGCAGGCTCCTTGAGAAGATAGGAGAAGAACCCTGGGGCTGGGTGTGAGGCCAGTGGCACACAGCTGGGCGGATGGCATGCAGGGGCAGCAGACAGGCCAAGGCCAAGGCCCAGGCTCCAACCACAGAGGGTACAGGGGAGGCCCTAACGAAGACGCCTCCAGGGCCAGTGACTTTGCCAAGCCTTGCTCAGGAGATCCAGAATGAAAACTTATGCCATCACCACCTACCCTTGTGCCCAATATGCCCGAATAAGAACCCTGTGGACTGCGCCGGGGCAGGGAGAGCAAGCCACCCTACACAAGCTCCCTGCAGCCAGAGCCCGCAGCCCTCTGACCCACCAGCAGAATCGCTGTATGTCTTCGCTCAGTGTTGTTCTGTTTGTTGGCTTGCTGTCATTCTGTTTCCTTTCCCATTTTTGGCTTCCTCATTAACATCATGTTCTACTAAGGATTATGTGCCTCAGAAGCTTAGGAAAAGGCCAGGCAGCTCGTTCAGGATCTGGCTTTTGAGTCGCAGCGGCGTCCTTGGGGCCAGGTGGAATCTTTTGTATCTAGTGCCATCTCTTGGCCATATTGGAGAACTGCAACTGCCGGGGCTAAAGCAATGAAACGCCTACCGTCTTGAACACTGAGTCTCTTTCTTTACTTCCAGGTTTAGGTAAAAGGCCAGTCTAACTTGACAAAAATTCTGAGCTGGAGATCATTTCTTAGTGCAAAGATGTTTTGAAACTTTCAAGATCCAAGAGGCAGGGCCAAGACCTGATCTACTCTCCTGGAAAACTCTGGAAAGTTTCTTGATGGGTAAGATTCAGCAAGTAGCTCAATTCTCATGCTATGCCAATAGCTGGATACACTCAGTTTGACACATGAAAATAACTCCCTGGTTCTCACCCTTCAGAGCCCAGTGGCCCACCTTTCCAAGCCAATGCCCTCCAAGGCCCCTTGCTCTCTGGCCCTTTGTGCCAGTACTTCCTGCCTTGGGCTGTTGGGGCAAAAATCACATCTCCCCAAGGCTGGAAACTCCTGTGGCCTGGCAGATCTTGCTGCGGCTGCAGGCATGTCTAGGTGTCTGTATTGTCTCTGGGCATTTAGTGCCCAGATGGAGTTTCTTCTGAAAAAGCCCCATCTGCCATGAGAACCGTGAATTCAGACAGCCAGACCCAACAATTCCACTTCTAGGAATACATCCTCCAGAGGAATACGCATGTGTGAAATGGTACTTGTATGAAACTATTCATAGCAGTGCTGTTTTAATAGCAAAATGTTAGCAATATCTAGATGTTTCTCAACAAGAGAATATTAAATAAATTGTAGTACAAATATACAATGGAATACTAGGTAGCCATAAAAAAGAATGATATGGAAAGATCTCCAAGATATATTGTTATATGAAAAAAGTCCACATGATATGCTAGCACACACAGCATAAATATTATATATATGCATATGGATGTATATCATATGCACATATATATGCTTATATATTTCTAGAAGGGGACACAATAAACTAGTATCATTGGAGCCTTTAGGAGGGAACCAGGTGGCTGTGGACAGGGATAAAAGGGAAATTTTTGTATCTTTTCATTTTAAGCCGATTTATTTATTTTATTTATTTATTTATTTATTTTTTTATTTTTTTGAGACAGAGTCTCACTCTGTTGCCCGGGCTAGAGTGCCGTAACATCAGCTTAGCTCATAGCAACCTCAAACTCCTGGGCTCAAGCAATCCTTCTGCCTCAGCCTCCCAAGTACCTGGGATTACAGGTATACGCCACCGTGCCTGGCTAATTTTTTCTATATATTTTTAGTTGGCCAATTAATTTCTTTCTATTTTTAGTAAAGACGGGGTCTCACTCTTGCTCAGGCTGGTCTCGACCTCCTGAGTTCAAACGATCCTCCCACCTCAGCCTCCCAGATTGCTAGGATTATAGGCATGAGCCACCGCACCCGGCCAAGCCAATTTATTTTAAATCAGTGTACTTACTTTTGCAAAAGTACATAAAGAAAAAAAATGGCCTCTGCCACATAGAGGCTGACCAGGAGTCTGGAGTAGAAGCACCCCACGGTAGACCATAAGCAGAAAATGAGTAAGATGCATTTTGTAGACAGATTAGCAAATTTTGTGTACTTTTCTTCATTTGCTGTTTTTGTTATTCCAGGACTTTTAGTAAAGTACTGTTTGAACATCCCAGGCTTGTATCAGCCATGCTGCAGAATTTAGCTCTCATAATACCAAAAGTGCCAAGATGTGGGTCCTGCCTTCAAGGAGTTCCCAGTTTCCTGAGGTCAACAGACACCTATGATGCCTTGCAATTGATTAGTTTGGGTTATGCAGCAAACCACCACAAAACTTAAGTTTATTATCCCTTCAGCTTTGTAGGTTAACTTGGATGAGCTGGGAGGCTTTTACTGGGACCTTTAATGTGGTTGAAATCTGAAGGTGGCCGGCACTGCAGTTATCTGAAGGCTCAACTGGTCTGTACATCAAAGATGACTTCTTCACTCACCTGTCTGGCTCCACAGCCAGGAGCTGGCCTTGCACCTCTCTCCATGAAGCCCCTCTACATGGCCAGTTTGGCTTCCTCACAACATGGCTGTCATCAGTGGTAGATGGCTTCTCCCAAAAGCTGCAAGGCTTCTTATGACCTAACCTCCGAAGCCACGCAGTCCAGTCTCTCCCATTGCATTCTATTGGTCAAAATCCAGGCATAGGCCTAGCCCCAATTCAAGGAAAGAGAACTGAAAAATGGCATGACAGCATGGTTGATTAGGGCCATCTTTGGAGAATGGCTAATACAGGCTAAGACAAAGACAAGCCCAGGGTGCAAAAGGAGCCCAGAACTTGACCCTGACTGACCATCTGTCCCAGAGCTTATTCAAAGCTGGAGTCTTGTCATGCTTTTAACAAAAGGGTTTTTTAGAGGTTATTATTCATGACTTCAAATTTCAAGCCTAGAAAAAATGAGGAAACCAATCAAAAAGACTGTAAACCTTGTTTGTTTGTTTGTTTGTTTTTACTGTGTTAGAAAGACCCCTGCCTCTCCCTCTCCCCCACAAAGCCACATGTCAGAACCAGCCTTATGCAGCTCAAAACTGAGGAGCTTCTGGAATATTAAAATGGAATCAAAGAAATCCCCTGGATGGCATCGGGGGGAAGTGCTGGATACCAAAGCCACACCTCTTCTCTCCACAAAACCCGCACGCACGCATGCACGCACGCATGCAGACCCTAGGGAACAGGACTGACCTTCACAACCTCTTCTCCATCTTGCTGTCATTGAAATTAGGCTGGGTTCTTGCTCTACCCAAAAAATGGATCCAAATAATCAAGAAGAAAGTTATAAGAAATCTTTAAAACACTAGTGAGATTGACATTCATCCTTGGCTTTCATACAGACATAAAGAGAGTAGAATATGAATAGAATATCTTATAGAACTAATAAAAATAACATCTTTTGAACACAATGTAATGGTATGAGGAAGTGATCAGAATATCGTGTTAACAACAAGAAGAAAAGACACAAAGCTGTCCACAGTATTTTATACACACAGAAAAAAAAAGATTAGCAGGAAAATACACTGCAAATATTAACAGTGATTCTCTCTGAGCTCTCAGGAGAGACTTGTGGGAGACTTTCATTCTTAATACCTTTCTACATTGCGCACAGTGAACAAAATGGTCTTTTTATGCCCAGGAGGAAAGCTCCATATATGCACATCCATCTACTGTGGCCGCTTCTCTCAAGGTCCCCTTTCCCTACTCCCACATTGGAACTGCCCTCTCGGCTCCAGTCTGAACCGCAGCCCGCGCAGGACAGCAGGTGGGTCTCCGGCGGCCTCCCTCAGCCCCGGTGTGGACAAGTGTCTCCTGTGTGGATTCTGTTCAGCCCCATGATATTTTGTAAAAATGTGAGCTAGTGTGAACCTGTGTGCGGGGAGAGCAGTTAGGGTGTAGTTTGAACAAAGACATTTGACTGCCAAGAACAAACCCAAAGGAAGAGCAGAAGACAGCAGCAGAAACGCCCTTTAGGAGATGTCCTGGGTCTATGCCCACTCCACGCTCTCCCGCTCAAAGCATAAGCAGTGCTGACCTCCCGCACGTCGCAAATAGCATCTGACATTGCCATCACCACCACCACCACACCTAGGACAGTATGCATTATCCCATTTCATCTTCTTAACAACCAGTGGGAGGGGGATTAATAGCTCCATTTTAGAGATGAGAAGACTGAGGATAACTAAAGGTAAGAACTTGCCTTAGGCCCAACAACATTGTAGTCAAATCCACTGTCTCTGGAGCCAGAGAGACAACTGTTTGATTCCCAGTTGTGCCATTTTCTATTAGTGTGACCTCAGGCCTGTGCCTCAGTCTCCTCATAGGTAAAACAGAGACAACTACAGTACCTACTATATTTAGTTGCCAATAGCTGCTGCAACAAATTACCCCAAATTTACAGGCTTAAGGCAACATACATTTTTTTTATTTTATAGCTCTGAAAGTCAGAGGCCCAGAGAAAGTTTTGTGGGGCTAAAGTCAAGGTGTCAGCAGGGCTGGTTCCTTCTGCAGTCTCCCGAAAGTCTGATCTTTGCTTCTGTGTTCCAAGGCTGCTCCCAGCCCCTTCTTCCATCTTCAAAGCCAGCATCTCTTCTTTCCCTGACCTCCTCCCTTCCTCTTATAAAGGACCCTCGTGATTACATAAGGCCATCCGACTAATCCAAAATAATCTCCCCATCTCAAGATCCTTAATCCAATCACATCTGCACAGTCCCTTTGGCCATCTAAGGCACCATATTCACAAATTCCAGGAATTAAGATGTGAACCTCTTTGGAAGTCATTTATTCAGCCTGAAAAGGTTGCTAAAATCATAAGTGAGTTAATATACAGGGAGTGGCAGAGAATACCATCTGGCACAAAATAAGTGCTATATAACTGTTCACTGTTGTGATTAATAAAAGTCACACTATACTAAGTGGTAGAGCTAAAACTGGATCCCATGCCAAAGAGCAGCACAGGATGTTGTAAGAATCATAAAATCTCAAAGTGAAGGGGAAAATAATCCCTGCAGGGGAAAATCTTGCATGGTTCTGGAACAGACCCAGCAGCATCTGTCTGGATTGCTTAGTTAGGAAGTTCATAGTTTTTACCAAATCAGTTGATTTTTTATCTCAACCAAGAATAACACAAAATGCTGCATGTGATCTTTGAATGACAGAAGAAACTGGGTTCCTGAGCTGTGATTGGGGCCCAGATATTTCCAAGAAGTGGAAAGGAAGTTGAGCTGTAAACATAAACAGAGCCACAAGTCACATCCTCAAGCTTTAATAGCAAGTCGCAGAGGTTCTCCCATCTTTTGGAAGGGCAAATGGGCTCTTGTTAACTTCATTCCATCACTTGACATTTCTGATGGCTTTGACATTCTACAAACAATTGAATTGGAACCTAAAAAATATCTACTATTTGGAAGGCTACCTGGGGATGTGGAGGGAGAGAACTGGGTTGGAAACCACCAGCCCTGGACTCCAGGCCAGCCTCTGAACCAACATCTGCTGAGACCAAGAGTGGCCCCTCCCCTCTCTGGACCTCAGTTTCTTTACTAGTAAAACAAGGGCAGTGAGGTCCCCTCAAGTTCTGACATCAGATCACCTGTTGGTTCATTTCTCCTGAAGTTTCCTCCCCTTCAAGTTCTGGCTTTGGCATTTACTAGCTGTGTGATCTTGAGAAAATTACTTAACCTCTCTGTTTCCTCAACTCTGAAACACAGATAATTCCTGCTCACAGGAGTGTTGTAAAGCTCGAATAAGATGATGTATACAAGGCACTTAAAATAGTCCCGCTCACATAAAGAGTGCTCAATAAACACTGACATTAACCATTACTATTATTAGTGGCTGTTGCTGTTGTTATTGTTGTTATTGTTTCTTTTCTTTAGTGGATCTCCTAGATCTTACTTATTGGTGATTTTAGTAAAGGTATGTTGAAAAGACCATTTTAAGAGAGAAAATCTCCCCTCCTATTGTCCTCTTCCAGGAAGAAAGGAAGGAAAGAAAGAAGAGAAAGAGGAAAAGGAGGGAAGAGAGAGGAAGGGTAGGAGAGAAGGTAACAGGGAAAGAGAAAATTCAAATACTGCCACTAAATAGCCCAAGATCAAAGGGTTTCATGACAAGGAAAGAAAAATACCATTAAAAGCTATAATTTTCGGCTTTTAAGAAATTATATTCATTGGAAAAGGACTATTGAACATGTACCTTCTTAGAAGAAAAATAAACAGGTTTCTAGAGAGTTAGGAGATGATTTTATATAAAAGTTGGGTTTGTTAAATGTCAGGAAAAGTAATTGGAATATTGGCTTACATCCTGCAAATATGTCAGCAACTGGCCTGGAAGACTGTCACTCAACTTGCTGATGGTGAATTTGGCTACAATTGAAAGGGGCAGAACAAAAGCTCAAATCCCTGGTGGCCCCTGGCTGGTAGCCAGTCAAGCAGCAGAGTGATGTCACCCACCTCACAGTGACGGGCCTCAAACGCCCACCTTGCTCTTGGCTCCCTCTCTGGGCTCAGTCAGGGGCTCTCGGGTGGTACCTTCCCTTCCTCACTGAGAGAACAATTCTGATCACATCCACTCTGAAGATATTCTCTCTCCAGAAGTATTCACACTTTATGGTTGCTATTTAATTTTAAAGCTAATACATGTTTATTATAAACAGTTTGATAATATGAGAATAAAAAGAATAATTGTATTTTGATCACTTGCTTCTCCCAGCCCAATTCCTTGAGCCAAAGAGAACTGAAGTAAATATTTCAGAATTACAAAGATACTTCTCTTATTACAAAGAATCTTTACTTCGACCCAGCTGCTCACAGCATCCGTCACCGTGAAATTCTCAGGCAGCATTTCCTCAAGTGTGACCCTAGACAACTTTCTTAGTCTGTTTGTGTCACTCTAAAGGAATACCTGGGGCTGGGGAATTTATAAAGAAAAGGGGTTTATCCGGCTCACAGTTCTGCAGGCTGCACAAGAAGCCCGGTGCCAGCATCTGCTTCTGGTGAGGGCGTCAGGCTGCTTGCACTCACAGCAGAAGAAGAAGAGCAGAAGAGGAAAGAGGAGAGAGGGAAGGGCAGTGCCGGGCTCTTTCTAGCAATAGCTCTCACGGGAACTAGTAGAGCAAGAACTCGTTACCGTTACCGTGAGCACAGCACCACACCGTTCATCAGGGGTCTGCCCCCTGACCCGAGAACCTCCACTAGGCCCCACCTCGACACTGGGGATTGAATCTGAGCATGAGATTTAGAAGGCACAAATATCCAAGCCATATCAACAACTGATGCCTGAGAGGCTCTACCAAAAAAGGGAAGGGAAGCGAAAGAAAGGACCTTGTCTGCCGCCCCACCTCCTGGAGATGCACAGTAAGCAACGTCCTACCTAAGACTCAGGAGCGGTGCAGTGTTTTAAAAAAACAAAAACAAAAACAAAAAAACTTTTTAAATTTTATTTAACCCAGCATTACTCAAAAGATCCAGGAAACTTAGAATCCCATGAAACACACTTTAGGAAACACTACATTCTAGTTAAAATTAGAAGCAAAACAAGACTATCTCCCATGACAATTATTATATATTCTTTTTCTAGATTTTTTTAGAAATACTATAAATACATGAAACAGAAATAAGAATTAGAAATTCTAGAATGACAGAGAAAAGAACACATTGTTGGTTGATGTTTTGTTTATCTGCATATTACAAAAGAACAAGTTCTAAAGCTATTAGAATTAGTAGGGATTCAATAATATAGCTAGGATACAAGCTAAATTTTCAAAATAATGGATTTTTCCATAGCTTAGCAATAACCAATTAGAAATTTAAGATATTTAATCACAATAATTATTTTTAAAAATTAGCCATAGTTTTAATGGAAAAAAGTTAACATTTCCATTAGGAAGATGAGGCTTTGCAATTTATGAGTAATGCTCACAGAGAAGGTAATACTTAAATAAAGAAATTAAGAATGGTGTGAATTTAAGGCCACAGAAAAAGACATTTTGGAGCAAGTCAGCATTTCACTTGAAAAATGTTGTGCTTATTGCTTCTGGCCTCCGTGTTTACTTATAAGAAATCCCCATCATTCTAATCATTTTTTGTTCTTTACAGGTAATGCTTCATCTCTGTAGATACTTTTAAGACTTTTTTTGTCTTTAGTTTTTTTTCTTCATCTGTAGTTTTTGACTAATGATTTTGGTGTGGATTTCTTTGGGTTTATCCTGTTTGGAATTCATTCAACTTCTGGAATCTGTTGGTTTATGTCTTCTGCCAAATTTGGGAAGTTTTCAGCCATTATTTTCCAAATCTTTTTTTAGCCCACACTTTCTCATCTCCTTCTGGAACTCCAATAATACAATTGTTAGGTCTTTTGTTATTGCCCCACAGGTCCCCAAGGCTCTTGTCATTTCTTTCAGTCTTTTTTCTCCCTGTAGTTCAGATCAGGTGATTTCTATTGTTCTATCTTCAAGTTCACTGATTCTTTCCTCTGTTATATTCATTCTGCTCTCAAATGAACCCATTGAGTTTTTTATTTTAGTCACTGTGTTTTTCAGTTCTAAAATTTTTATTTGCTTTTCCTTATATCTTCAGTTTCCTTGCTGAGACTTTCTTCATTTGTTTCAAACATGTTTGTAATTGCTTATTGCAGCATTTTAATGGTGGCTGCTTTACAATCTAATTTCTGTATCATCTCTATGTTGGTTATCTTTTCTTATTCAAATTAAGATTTTCCTGGTTCTTAGTAGAACTAGGTTCTTAAGAAGTGATTTTAATTGTATCCTGGCCACTTAAGGTATTATGCTTTGAGACTCTGGATCCTACTTAATTGTTTTTTCTTGTTTTGCTTTTTTGTTTTGTTTTTTGCAGGCAGTCACCCTGCTTAGGTATATCACGAAGATCAATGTGAGAGTGGAAGCTGAGCTCTTGGCTGGGCCCCACTGAGCACATACTCACACCACCTCCCTGCCACCAGGTTTGGGTGGAAGCTCACTGCCTCCAGGTGGGGCCAGAAATCCAGCTCCCCACTCAGCCCCACCAACACCATAGGGTTGCGGTGGGGGAAACACAGAGACCAGTACTTCCTTCTGTGTTTAGCTGCAATAGGGTGGGTATTATCTTCTAGGCTGCCCATGTCTTGGTCCTTTGGCTAGAGTAAACAGGTTTTCCTTTGGGCTTTTATTGTCTGTGCCTGTTGATGATTTCAGGCTGCCACTTCCCCAGCTCCCCATCTGGAATAGGGAGGCAAAGAGAAAACCCAGAGAATTCACCACCATGTTCTTCAAGTCCCAACATCCCTAACCAATCTGCCTGGCCAGTCCAGAGAGGAATACACTCATGCAAAGAGATAGCAGAGCAGTCTGAACACCCTGAGTGAGGGGAAGCCCCTCCCTGTGGGAGAGAGTAGGAGCTTCCCTAAACACAGACACAGACCAAATTAAGATACCAGTGTGTCCCGGGTACTCTCAAAAATCTTCCTAACAGGGGCTGTGGAGCTGCAAAGTGGAGGTCAGTCAGTCTTTTCTGGGGAAAGCATACAGACTCTTCACTGACATTTCATTTTTTTATTTCTTTAAACAGTTTTATTGAGATATAATTCACACTGTGTACAGTTCTTCCATTTAAAGTGTGGAATTCAATGGCTTTTAGTATGGTGACAGAGTTGTGTACCCATCGCCACAATCAATTTTAGAATATTCTTATTAACCCAAAAGAAACCTACACCCCTTAGCCACCACTATGGTCCCCAGCTCCAAGCAGCCACTAATCTACTTTCTGTCTCTATAGATTCACTGATTCTGGACATTTTATATAAATGGAATCATATAATATATGGCCTTTTATGATGAGCTTCTTTCAAGGTTTGTCCATGTTTTAGCATTTATCAATTCTTCATTCCCTTTCATAGGTGCGTAATATTTCATCAAATGGATATGCTACCTTATGTTTATCCATTCATCAGTTGATAGGTGGATATCTAATTCTATGTTTAGCCATCTGAGGAACTGCCACACTGTTTTCCAAAGAAGCTATACCATTTTATATTCCCACCAGCAGTGTATGAAGGTTCCAATTTCTCCACACTCTTGCCAAAAATTATCTGGTTTTTTTATTATAGCCATTCCAGCAGGTGATAACTCATTGTGGTTTTCATTTGCATTTCCCTGGTAGCTAATGACATGAGCATCTGTTCATGCCTTTATTGGTCATTTGTAGATCTTCTTTGGAGGAATATCCATTTAGATCTTTTGCCCATTTTTTATTGGGTTATTTGTGTTTTTATCATTGACTTGTAAGAATTTTTTATATATTCTGGATACTAGATGCTTATTAGATATATGATTTGCAATTATTTTCTCTCATTTTGTGGGCTGTCTTTTCACTTTATTGGTAGTGTCCTTTGAAGCACAAAAGTTTTTGATTTTGGTGAGTCCAGTTTATCTACTTTTTCTATGTTGATTGTGCTTTGGTATCATATCTAAGAAATAATTGCCTAATTCAAAGTCATTAAGATTTATCCTCATGCTTTCTTCTAAGAGTTTTATAGTTTTAGCACTTACACTTAGATGTTTGATACATATCAAGTTAACTTTGTACCTGGTATGAAGTAAGGATACAACTTCATTCTTTCCCATGTGGCTATCCAAATAGACATGTGTTGAAAACACTGTTCTTTCTGCATTTCTCTTGGCATCCTTGTGGGAAATCAATTGACCATTTACCAACTTTTTAAAGTTGGCTTAAGTTTATTTTTCCTGGCTTAAGTGAAAAGCACAAACC
The DNA here is from genome assembly GCA_963574885.1 of Lepilemur ruficaudatus. Classification (NCBI taxonomy): domain Eukaryota; kingdom Metazoa; phylum Chordata; class Mammalia; order Primates; family Lepilemuridae; genus Lepilemur; species Lepilemur ruficaudatus. The sequence goes on from CAUYRT010056127.1 coordinate 51,849, forward strand.
AGGAATAGAAGAAGGGAAGTTAGAAAGGCCTCCTAGAGAAGGAAATGCTTTGAGTTGTGACTCAAAGATGGGCGGCAGATAAGTGGGCAGACAGCTAGCAGAACTAACATCAACCCAAATACAGGAGGATCGGAAGGAGTGAAATATTGGACTGACACTGGGAGCTGTGCCTTGGGGTGCAAAGCAGCAGAAGGCCCTCGTGCCCCACGAAGCCATGCGGCACACAGCTGACCACTAGTTTGAGAGCAGAAGAAAAGTGACCCTCACAGAGTGTGGAATAAAAGAACAAAGAAGGAAAAGGACGAGAAGCAGTAGCCATTGTAGACCTGCTGAGGACACCAAGTGAGGGCAGGTAACAATGCTGCGTCCCCACAGCAAGCCCTGAGTCATTGCTAAACAAGCTCCTCTGCAAGCAGAGCTCTCCTGCAAGGAGCTCATGCTTCCGCCCTCCCGCCGGGAACTCCCTTTACTCACCTCAAACCAAAGAGTCCTACCAAGCCCACGTCCAGCAACATGCAACGTGCAGACTCCCCATGAGGGTTTTCACCTTTGGAGAAGTGTCCCTGGGGGTTCCAGATCAGATAAGTGTCACTCATGCACAGACCTTCTGGGAGGTGCAGCGCATACGCACAGGTTTAACCCGTGTCCAGCTGGCCACCTTGTAGCCAGATTCAGTGTAATACTACTCTCCAGGAAATATCAGTTTAACTCCAAACAACTTCTTGAAAAATAGGTAACTTCCCCACCAATCTCCTTGTGAGACAGCTCTGGGGGTTTCCAGAGGGTGCCCACAGCAGACCTGCATATCCCATTAGGCAGGGCCCCTCCCTCTCAGGCCTCTCACCACCAAGCTGCGCCAGCCCCACCCCCACACCCCTACTGACCCTCAACCCTTCAGGCAGCCTCTGCTCCTTCCTAAAGCCCGTGACTCCAACACTTGCCCTGAGAGTCTGGCTCTCCTCACCATGGACAGCACCCCGGGAATTCTGGTGAATAAATTCCTCCATTTCGTCACATGGACAAATCTAAGCCTTATTCTTGAAAACAAACCTAAGAGATCACCGAGAACTTGGCATGACTTTTTCAGAAAAGCAAGCTATGAGAGCTAAAACCGCCCTGGCCCCTGAAGTCCCCCTTGTCCAAATGTGAAAATGTTCCCCCAAGAAGTTTATCCCTCAATAGAAGAAGATGTACTAAGGGGGTCCAAAAGGCCCATGGCCCCCAAATTTCTCCTGCATCGGCTAAAATGCATGTCACTAATGTCTTAGACACAGAACAGAAGCTTGGATTAATGCATTAATCATTGATTAAATAATTAATGCATTTGATTAATGCATTAAAATGCATGGGCAATGAAAAATTCTCATGCTAAATGGTAGGTGAACAAAAGCCAAACTTACAACGGTGCCTGGTGCACAGCAAGTGCACCGTTTCCTATCTGTAGTTTGACATCATCCATCTGAAATACATATGTAGAAACAGAACCAAAGGACAGAATTAAGCAGGTTTTTCTTTCTTTCTATTTTTGTATAATTTCTATAGAAACTATATAATATGCTCTCTATATATTATATATGTATATATTCTAATTAGCATGTATTACTTTTATGAGCAGCAGTGTGGCTTATTCAATATACTACAATAAAAAGAGCATGAACTTCAGAGCATTTGAATATTTGCTGTACCATTTACTATGTTTGTACTTTTGGTTTCTAAATCTCATTTTCCTCATCTATAAAATGGGCACAATATCTACCCTGCAGATTTCTTGTGAAGATAAGCAGTAACAAAAGCAAAGCACCTAGCACAGTGTCTAGCACATGATAAAAAGCCAGCTGATACTATTTTTATAATGTTATAATGGGAGCAAACAAACTTTCCTTTAGATCAATGAATAAGCAAATGCACAGTAAACACATGTGTATGTTAGAGACGGCAACAGCGCCATCACCATCTCCCACTCGCTGACTCAATCTAGGTCTGCGTACTGAGTGCCAACTATCTTGCACGATGCTTGGCACATTAGGCCTAAATGGTTGTTGGATGAATATTCTGACGTTCCTGGATGCTGAGAGGAGGACGTTCAAAGCCAGAAGGATTGGCCAAGCGCAGTGGCTCATGCCTGTAATCCTGGCACTCTGGGAGACCCAGGCGGGCGGATCCCTCAAGGTCAGGAGTTTGAAACCAGCCTGAGCAAGAGCAAGACCCTGTCTCTACTAAAAATAGAAAGAAATTAATTGGCCAACTAAAAATATATAGAAAAAATTAGCCAGACATGGTGGCGCATGCCTGTAGTCCCAGCTACTCGGGAGGCTGAGGCAGGAGGATCGCTTGAGCCCAGGAGTTTGAGGTTGCTGTGAGCTAGGCTGATGCCACAGCACTCACTCTAGCCCAGGGAACAGAGTGAGACTCTGTCTCAAAAAAAAAAAAATCACATATGATAGGACTTCACTTACAGAACAATCTCAAAGTGACAAAATTGTAGTGATGAATAAGTTTGCCAAATGCAAAAGATCACATATGATAGGACTCCACTCACAGAACAATCTCAGAGTGACAAAATTACAGCAATACGAGTCATAATTAGCCATTGTCACCCACGTGGGAGAGGAGCAGTTTTCACTACAGAGGGGGACTTTCCTGGTGATGGGATGGTTCTGTGTCTTTCTACTAGTGGTCTCTCGAATCCAGACATGGGAAGAGAACATGTTAATAGAACTATCGGTCGCAGCTGCGCATGGAGAAACTCCAGGTGTTACCTTGCGTGCTGACCCCTTGGTGCGGTCACAATACATGTCCGATGCACCTGTTTGAGAGGGGCAGGCCTGGGGAAGGCAGGTGCCTTCCTGCCTCCTCAGAACGACAGAACGGGACTGGGACGAAGAGGGTCTCGCCTGTGCAAACGATGAGGAGTGTCGATCCAGGGCAGGCATGAGGTGGAAGGGCTGGTAATTTGAAGTTTAAACATGGGAGTAACAAAACTGAACTCACTTCCAGCTCCGGTGGGTGGAGCCTCCCCCAGGACCTGATCTCTGACTTTTCAAAGCCACGCTGATCTCACCCATGTCGGGAGAGATCATGGGTTAGAAGACCGATTAGGACTGTACCTTTTTGTTCTGCTACTTCCCAGCGGGAAAACGCCAGGTGAGACTCCGGGCGCTGCTTCAGGGAGGTGGAGGAGGTGAAGGCAGGGCGGAGCTCTCTCCTTCCGTGACGTGCCCGTGTGGCCGGAATGAGGTGGTGTGCCAGCACAGCGGACAGAGCACACCTGTGCCCAGGTGTCTTGTAGAAGAATCTGGAGGAGGGCTCCCTATTCTCTTCTTTTGAACTTCGATGGGATCAACGAAGGATTTCCAACTCCATGGGGAGCCCATGTGGAGGAGAACACTCATTTGCCTGTGTAGATTAAGGTGAAGTAACATAAAAAAAAATTAGCCAGCATTTTTATTTATTGATTGATTGAGACAGAGTCTCACTCTGTTGCCCAGGGTAGAGTGCAGGGGTATCATCATAGCTCACAGCAACCTCAAACTCCTGGGCTCACACGATCCTCCTGCCTCAGCCTCCCGAGCAGCCGGGACTACAGGCATGTGCCACCATGCCTGGCTAATTTCTTTCTATATATTTTTGTTTGACCAATTAATTTCTTTCTATTTTTAGTAGAGATGGGATCTCGCTCTTGCTCAGGCTGGTCTCGAATTCCTGACCTCAAGCGATCCTCCCGCCTCGGCCTTCCAGAGTGCTGGGATTAGAGGCGTGAGCCACCATGCCTGGCCTAACATCTTTGTATTTTTAAAGCATCACTTTAAGTGCAATAAAAATGAAAATCCGTAAGTTATTTCTGAAGTGCAGGTGTCAACCTAGTATTTTAAACTGAGACCTTCTATCTGGAGATTTTGAAGCTCTAAGAAGCGAGATAGATTTGGAATTTAAGGGAAATTGCTTCCCATAGGAAGTCTTGGATCAGAGTCATTTCTACACCTTAAATTTTTATTATTGGCCAAATAATAACAATCTAGGATAGGCTGGAAAATATCACCATAATGTATATGTAGGTTCATATTATATCGTAGCACATAAACATTTGGGATTCATTTAGTGGTCACATCTTTGGCTTCTTTTTAATCATAAAAATATTAATATAAATTTATTCATGATTTTGTTTTTCCTGATGACTTTCAGATTACTGGCTTCTACATTGTTCAGATTCTACTCTTCTTTCCCAGAAAAGTTCATGGGTTTTCTGGCTTTAGATTTAAAAAGTCAGAGAATGGGTAAAAAAAAAATAATAATAATTATGAATGAATAAACAGGTTAAAATAATATAAGCTCTTCCTAAGGCTGCCAGCTAATTATATATGTGGTCCCCAGAAAGGGAAAGGGCAGGTCAGCCAGAGGACAGTTTGTTTGCTCAAGTCTGCAAAGTAATCACTTTAAT